>VMKM01002500.1:0-68574 GCA_008360985.2 Macquaria ambigua
TTTAATGACTTCTGCATTTCCACACATTTCCCATCTTGGTTATTTGCCTTCTCAAGCGTCATTTGAGAAGTCACACTGAGAGAGAGAGAGAGAGAGAGAGAGAGAGAGAGAGAGAGAGAGAGGAAGAAGAAAGGGGGGTGGGGGTGGAGGGGTGGATAGGTAAGAAAGTAAACGAAACAAAAGAAGAGAGAAGGAAAAAGTAGGAAAGACAAAAGACACACAAACACACACACATCTGCTAAGACTGGGTTTCCAGTCATATATTCTCATACAAATTAGACATTAAATTACAAAGACAAAAAATACAGATTCACTTACTGAGTGGAAAATGTTTTGAAATGATACAGTAAACGGCACAGTAAACATGTTTGCAGAATAAATAATGATATTGGCTGGGGATGAGGCAATTTCAAAACAACTTTAAGAAATGCTGTCTGGATAATGTCTGTCCACCATGACCTTCAGAAATGTCATGACTGCTACTTCGCTCATATACAAGGCTGCCTTATAACCATTACCTGGAGCATTTGGATGTTCCTAAGTGTTTTTTATGTCTTTGTATGACTGTCAAATTTGGCCAAAAGAAGACACTTCCAAGACATCCAAGAAGACTTTTGTTGATATCTAAGAAAACTCTTTTTACGTGCAAGAAGACTCATTGTTTTGAGTGTTGTCTTTGATGCATTTGATGGAAACACAACAGATTTATAATGTGTTTAGTATGCATTTACTCTGAGTGTTAGTGCATCTACAACTGTCACCGTATTCAGTTGCTGTCTGTATGCATCACTTGCATTTATCATGTGTGTATCTCTTTATGTGCACTGCCCTACGGGAAAATATGTTCGTCTAAATGTTGTGTGTGTCTCTATGTACATGGGTCGTTTCATATTTGCATGTATTTCGAAGGCTATGCACAAACTGTATGTGCATTTTGCCTTCAAGCCACCCTGTGTGTTGTTTTTATACGTATGTGAGCGGCATAGCAAAGAGCTGTGTTTGAAAATTCTATTACAGACAAATAGAGAGAGAGAGAGACATGATGAGAGACAGAAAGACTGAAAGAGAGAGATCCCTGACACAGAAAGCAGAAAAGTGCTTTGAAGTAACTTCGCTGCAGGTGTGTCAGCCAGTCAGTAGTCGACAGACAGACACACAGACTGACTTTCAAACTAAAAAACAACTTTCAATACTCCTCACTCAGTCAATTACACGTAAACACTCAGGCTGCGGTGACGTAAATTACTATTTTGAACAATTAAGAACCATAATAATAATAATAATAATGACTGCAATTCAAGGTTGCAACATCAAGAGCTGTTGAGAACTGCGAGTAAGTCGGCCTCTGGCTAATAAGCCTCCTTCTGCCTTCTGGCCCCGCAGACTAACAACCCACTAGCATGCTAGCAGGCACAGGAAATAGTGATATTAAATAGTCTATTGTCATTATTAGTTTGTAATAATTTCAGCAGGCTGTCAGTGTTTACACAACAGCTCAGCATGGTTAATGAGTGAAAAGGTGGCGCTGACTGAGTCATGAGTCATGGAATCAGCGGTGTTACTAGGAATCCTTGAGTGGTGATGGTGATTTGTGATTAAAGATAAGAAATACAGAGTTAGAAGGAAACTGAAGCAGGAAAGAAGTGTTGGTGGTTCATTATTGTTAATTTAAAAAAAGCAGTACAGAGAAAAATGTGGAACCTGGAGTTAATATTTCTGTCTGTGGAGCATTCATATCAGAGGAATTATTAATTTCCTACACATAATATTGATAAAAATCCTCATGTCCACACAAATAATGGCCAATTGTGTCTAAAGCATAATACTGAACATTTTATTAAGGTTGTTTCTATAGGCGTAGAGGTGGAAATGAAACCCAGCTCTGGCAGTATTATGGCCTTGCTGTACTTATTATGGTCAGGCCCATCTCTCTAGGTACTGCAGATGACTGTGTTTAAAACCTGCCATGAAAATTTCATGTTCTCCATCCCGGTCAACACCCAGGTCATGATGGACTTAAGGCACAACCATGTTTCACTCCTGCCAGGTTTTACTGCCTTTACAGATTGCCTTGCACACATCAATAAACAATAAGAATAATATGTCGCCCTGTCTGTGCAAGAGTTTGGGCACGCAGTTCCATGTGTGTAAATGCCACTTTCACGCTTGCCTACTCATATTTGCTTATGCTCTTGTCAAAGTGCCCTTTAGTGAGCCTGTGTTTTTGTGTCTGTATCCACCTATAAATAAGATTTGGTGTGCTGTGTGTGTGTTGATGCAATTTTTATACTCTATTCATTACCCTCCGCCATGCATGACAATGTGTAGATATTATTTTTGCAGCCTTAAGTATGCGCTGCATTCGTTAAAAGCTGCCTTTCACAAAGTTGAGTCATCTGAAGGCATCTGCTCACACAGTAGAAGCTCGTTATTGATGGAACAATCTGTGGTTTTGAAATATTGACAGGAATTTCATGCACCAATTGTTTTCTCATAGCAGATAGTGTGCTGAAATTAAGCTGTTATTCCTGCATTTATCCTTGGCAAGTATGTCTCTATAACTATTTTCCTTAGTACGTTTAGAAAGTGCCATTATCAGCGCAGTCTTTCATAGTGTTTGAAATATAGTTCTGGCTCAGGAACTCCCCGAATGTAGAGAATAGTGTATTCTTTCCTTATTCAGTTATTGTACTGTAAACTGATGAATAAAGTGGCTGACATTATTTTATTTCACATACTGTATGGCTGCTGTCGGAAGAAAAAAGAAAAGACTTCTATATCTAAGTCAACAGCTTTTCAAACATACAGAAATTCACCATCATTGTCAGATTAACACTGCTCTAGTGCAGCTACAACAAATTCCCCTGTACACTCCAGTCACTTACAAAATGATGGTTTGTTTTTACAAATCTGGCTGAAGAAAGCAAAGTGAAATTTACACGCGGCATGTCTGCGTACAAAGAAGTCGCACCTGAACAAGCTAAAGATGTTTCAGCAAAAAAATTTGAGCTCATCTCAAAATAAATGACCTCACGTCATGAACATACAGAGACAAGAGGGAACAGGAGAGGGGGAATATGCTAATATATTTGCCCATCTCTGCATTGAAGATGATGGCCAAAATAACAAGAAAATAAGTAATGAGAAACAGTATGTGAAGAAAATGCAGATACCAGGCCCAAGGGCCCAAGGGCCCAAGGGCTCAGGGGGCCCCTAAGCCAGAGCCTCTGCACGAAGTTGCTGTTATTAACTTTGCATTTTCTGTCGCATAGCTAAAGGGCTTAGTCATTCATATCAAACAGAGCACCAAAAGTCCTACTGAAAAACTGAAAGAATAGCCAAAACATTCACTTTGAAGATGTCACAAGAAATGTTGTTGTTTTGTTATTGTTAAGCTTATTATTGTCATTTTTCAAAAAAGAGAAGCTTGTGCGGGCTACAAATGTCCATTCACATAATGAGTATAGAAACTGGTTGAAGCCATAATCTGCCTATGAACTGGTAAACTGGTAAAAGCTGATCCAGGTGTTCCACATTTTTCTACCACCATTGCCTTCAGTAGGTAAATTAGGGTTGTTGCCTTAAAGTTTCAGTTGGCTGGAGTTGTTTCGACATGTTTCAGCCACTGCGGCCACCAAGCATAAAATTAGGTTCAAAGAGAGATAATAGATTTCTCTCTGCATGCACTGCATGAGGCATGTACACCTATTTTCCTATAAGACCTTATTTCCTCTCCACTCGCCTCAAGGATAAAATCACTCAGGGAATATTATGGCTATTTTTATAACACGGCATCAGTGCTGCCTTGTAAAGACACACATGCACACACACACACAGGTGGGCACACACAAACATGCACCGTCAGTGGCCTCAAAGGCATATTTGACTCACACGCACAGTAATATGGAGCCCACAGCTGGGTGTAGGGTATATAATCTAACCACTAACTGCAAATGAAGAAAGAAACACATCAGGGGCTCAGATTAGATGGAGCTGGCAGAGATGGAAAATGAAACAGAGGCTGTCAATTATGTCTTTGTGCTTCTCTCTCTCTCTTCTTGTGGTTATCACCCCCTTTTCTTCCAGGTTGTCTGTCATTTTCAGACATTATTGCCTTTCTCTCAGTGTTTGTCCCATTCAGTCTGCCTCTCTCTCTCTCTCTCTCTCTCTCTCCTCCTTTCACACACACACACACACACACACACACACACACACACATATAAACAGAGAGAGTTATCACTGGCCTACAGGGACCCATTACTTCTGTGATCCAAGGCTTTTATATGGTGGCTTGGTCTTAAAAATGGGCATTTATTGCTCCCCCTGATAAATCGTGAGTGTGTAGTGTGTGAGTGTGTTATTCATTCAATCTGCCGTTTGCTTGGCTCTCTCTTTGGAAAAGCTAGGTGAGGATAAGAGCCTCCACATGCACATGCAGATTGTAATGTGATAGATGTAATATTGTGTCTTTGCGAGTGAAAGTGGAGTTTAAAAAGTATAAAAAAAGAAAAATTACCAACAGAAAAGAGCATAAAGACGCAGGATCTGATGTAATTTTAATTAATCTCTCTCTCTCACACACACACACACACACACACACACACACACACACACACACACACCCCCTATGGAGTGATAAAGGCAGCTGAACGGTAGTGTGTGGTCCATTGGTATTCAAATTAATCAAACACACACATACACAGCAGACGTATTGACGTTAAAAATGGTTTGCCTGGACAAAGTGCAACAGGATGCAATACATAAATATCAGTTATAAACTCCAGACAGTGATACCCCTGTTTATGAGTTGTTAAAGATAAGATAAGCCTTTAGAGGGGAAATTCAAGTCATCAACCGGTTGAAGCGGTGGGTGTTACTTCCACAGGTGATGGCAACTGGCAAGAAGTTAGTGTGATCCAATAATGAAATCACACCATTTTACATTCGATTTCTTTACCATAATGTGTGGAAATGTCTACGTCGCCAGACTGCAAATAAGAACAACTGTGTCAGACATCACATTTAGAGTCTCTATGTGAAGCAAAGGAAAACCAAAGCATATAGTCTGTAAAGGGACATACTGAAGACAAATATCCAATTGGAGTTTCTGTGAGGAGGAAGCAGGATCTAAACAGACTGTCCTAAAGGAAAAGGACAGAGGTTCAGTCTCATAGCACCCACTTCACCCCTGTTAGCAGTGATGGAAGATATGCCATAATCTAGACTGTCCAAAACCAGTTTGTGGACTAGAAGCGAGCTATGAAACCCTGGATGTGAGCGACTAAACATCAAACAGACGCAGTGTATGAGTGTTTGAATCGTACTGAGATTGGAGTGGTTTGAGAAGTTTCTATAGACAATTTGATACTTTCATTTTGCTGTGAGACTGGGTCACTGTTTAGTTGCCCTCCACTCCCGATGTGAGTGTGGCCTCGTGCTTACTGAAGTGAAGGGATCAGTGCGGGAAAGGGCCAAAAAAAAAAAAGAGGGCCAAGCAGACCAGCAAAGACACACCAAGGAGAAAGAACTAATTGTCTCAAGAGAGAACCCAGGAAGAGAAGGAGCCAATCCAATCTGCTCTAAAGAGAGGAGAAAGAGCCAATTAGATTAACTCTAAGGAGAAACACTGAAGAGTAAGTGAAATTGTGATCTAAGACGAAACCATGAAGAGTGATCCAAACTCTGGCAAACCATAATAATCTGCATATAGATCAGTTCCTCTACACATCCATCCATCATTGATTTATTCTTTACATTTTATACATCTCACCTTCTCAACATTAACTCCTAACATTCCTCCTCTTGTCCTCCTTTTCCATCCTCCATCTTTAGGGTTTCCATCATGGCCTTGATGCAGACTTTAGGTGCTTTTCCATCACTTTCCGTAAACTAAGTTGGATCGCATCCATGACCTAAAAATGCAATTCCTTCCAGGTTTGTAAATGTTGTTTTGTTTCCGAGAGCAGAGCAGAGTCTGATTTCCATGCCTGATAGGTTGATCTCAAACAGTTAAGGCAAACAAATAAAACTTGTAAATCAAGTAGTAAAAAATATGGTTTTAAAATCCTCCAACGCCTCTTGAGATGTTAATACAATTTCTGATTTCCTTTTCTGGGAAATATCTTTTAGAATCCAGTAATATCCCAGCAATATTCCTAACTGGTTTGAAATAATCCCCATTACCTGCGTTTCCCCTGACGCACCTGTTCTTCCTACATATAGCCATTATCTGCCAACTAGCCATTCAACCTCCCCCTCTTCCCCCCTCTCCCTATGACTCTTATTTCCATCTTTTTCCCTCCCTTCATCCGGCTTCTCTTATCTCCTGCTGCGCCTGTCACTGACAGCTCTATCTGCCCTAGTCGGAGTTACAAAGGGATATTACCACTCAGGTAATCCATCTATCTTCATCTCACACTCTCTCTGTGGATGTATAACACTACTATAACAGCTTCACCCTGAAAGAGACTGACAGCTCCACACAGCTCTCAGAGCGACGTTTCAATGGGAGCCGTGATTCAAACTCTTGCTTATCCTAAAAGGAAAGCACTGTTTAAAACTTAAGACTTTTTACTTGCAGTTATTTAGCCGGTAAAGTTTGCGGAAGATTGCCCATGCCCTTTTAAGAAGATTGTTTTTCCCTTTCAGGTATGAGATGACATTTTATTCACCAGTTACACTGCTGAGATCTGAAGGCGTGGCAGCACAACTGCAAGTAACACATGTAGTTGGAGGATCAGACTAGTTTTAAACTGATCCCATGTTTTACCCAATTATCTAAACCACATATTTGAAAATGAAACTGAAGGTGAACGCAGCCGAAATATTGTCTTCGGAATTGTAAAAACTGATCCAGGAAGGAACGCTGCAAGAAGTGATGAATGGGTTTACAGCTGAATTTGTATATTTAATATTGTTTAGATGATGTGGTTTTACTGGGGACTGGTTTAAAGTCAGATTATTTGTATTGCTTTTCCAAATTAATTCTCCAGTCCCAAATCATTGTTAATGGAAGGACGGCCAAAGCTATTAAAATATGTCCCACAAAATACAATAAAAGGCTGGCTTGGCTGGAGTAGCTGGAATTAAATGCTTAAGGCACTTTGACTGCACCTACATTGCTTTTGCAACCTGTCCAAAACATGCTCTGAGGTATGATTCTGTCCTTATTGATTGCTAAGATGGTTAATCATCTGTATCTGCAACTGTTATGATTAGCCATAAGGCAGCAGGGAGAGGACCCAAATGCAGACAGGCGGAGAGGCTGAATAAGGCCAAAGATTTATTTAACTACAAAACAAACTTACAAAACACAGGAACTGACACACAGGGGGAACACCAGGAACACGACATGAAGAGATCACCAAGAACATCAGCAACATAAACCACATCAATGACACGACAGAGAACAAAGGGAGAGGACCGGTATATATAGGGAAGGAATTAACGAGGGAAACAGAAACAGGTGAGAACAAGACACAGGTGAACCTAATCAAACTGGAGGGAAAACAAAGACAGGAAACACCAAGGCACACAAGGAAACACGAACAGGGATTTCAAAATAAAACAGGAAACAAGACCAAAATACAAAGTCCAAACAAGAGTCCTTCGTAGACCATGACAGCAACATTGCAACAACCTCTTGCAATGACGTCTGTATGGAAGAAATGTAAGGCTCTACTCTTCCAGTGCTGATAATCACATCCCTGTTTCTTGTCCAAAAGATAAATATGCATATAACACATATGATCATCCAATATGACTAACATATACAAATTCAGACTTTATCTCTGTCGACATAATGGTGAATAAAATTCCTCCAGCTTGGCTTGTTGCTTTCTCTCACCCTAATCCTTTTTCCACATGCACAAACAAGCACCAGATGCAGACTAGAAACAATGCTTGCATTGTTATTTTATCATTATTATAATTAAAACTTACTTTGCTCGAGGCTGTTGCTTCCTCGATAGAGCTTTTAAATATTCTGCCTGTCATTAATCGGGCCACTTGGCATGCAGACTTATGCAAGAATTAAGCTTGCAGTGTGTGTTCGCCCACTGCGCAAAACACATGGTCTAGAATGTGTCACAGAAAAGTAGCTTGATTACTTTTCCCATGAAGTAATGAGTACAAATGTTATCACAGTTTAAAGTGGCTGACAGGTTAAAATATGACCTCTACCGTAGCTGCCGATGATCATGTAACAACCAGCCACCTGCAGCATTTTCATAAAACTTTCAATTTATTCATCTTTTCCCTTAACTGACTGTGTCCCTTTCCAGCTTAAGTCAGTTTGATACAACTTACTGGAGACTGCAAATGATATCATAAACACAGTGTATGGTTGAGGCAGTCTGGAGTCTTCTCAAAGACGACCGGGTAGAAAACTATTTGTGTCTGTCCGTCAGTTTAACCCCCACAGCTGCCATTTGCCACTTCTCGTTCATCTTTACACTCAAACCCAAAGCTAACCACTTGCAGCTTTCTCTCAGTTAACACGGCACAAAATGTAGGCATTTACACAGCAGCTGTCTGTCACCCTGTCAATGTGTTATTATCGCTTTGAGCCATTTGTCATTTCTCCAGCCCTTCCTCACCGCTTGCCCGCCCGCCCACAAATCACAAATGCAATCAAGCCGGCCCCGACAAGGGCCCTCGAATCACCGCCAGCGACCAAAAAAAGCGGACGGGATATTTAACCTCTGTACCCATCAGCAGCCACTTGACACACATTTACACACACACACACGCGCACACACGATTAATGCTATACGGCTGTGACACGCTATAATTCAGAAGTCTATTACTGATGGCAGTTTTAAACAAGGCATGATAGTGTGTGTGTGTGTGTGTGTGTGTGTGTGTGTGTGTGTGTGTACTGTACATGTTTCAGTTTGTGATAAAGTGTATAGATGTGGTTGTGTGTGTTAAATATGCGTCACAACTGAATGGTGAAGCACTCTCTGATTAGTACTGATTTGTTTTCAGCCTCTCGAAGGAAAAATAAAAGGCAGCACTGACGAGCAGACACACACATACGCAGACAAAAACACACACAGATACGAGAAAAATGTCAAAATACAACTTGAGATGTTCACCACAGTTCAAACATACTTTTCTGTCAAGCTGTCAAATCTAAAAAAATAACATCGACGGAAACTGAGAGGCAAATTTAGGACAAAGACGCCTCAGGAGGAATGAATGTCTGGGAGAACGAAGGTGCGGAGAGGGGGGGGGGGGAATGAAAACATGAAAGTCATGAAAGAAAGAGCGAAGACAGGCAGAGCTGTAAGGCTTTGTGCAACACAGTTTGGGGCCTGGATTGTCAGTCAGTGCAAACATCAACTCTGCAAATGACAGGGTACACCCACAAACACACACACTCACACACACACACACACCTCTGGCATTGTTAGCTGAGCTCTGGCTAGCTTTCATTAAAATAAAAAAAAATAAAAAAAGCAGTGTATATTTCATTTGGCTGTCAAGCTTTCGCAAGCCTGCAAAACGTCAAAGGAAAGGGGGGATTTATGTGAAAAAAGTGACAGAAAAGTAAAACTAAGAAAGAAAAAAAGACTCTATAAAGACTGCCTGATCTGGAATTCACGCAGAATAGAGGAAAGCAGCTGGGAGAGAGAAAAAGAATTAGGCTTAGAGTGATTTACTGCGATATCCACAGGATGGGAGGATCCAGAGAGAAGAGACTGATTGATTGATCAGTTTGCTGACATATCCCAATCAGCTGACCATTACGACCATGATGTGAATGTGGATGAACTCAGTTTGCTTGGGTTTGACTCTGCAGAAATGTATGGACTGTCTTCTCTCATCCAACCCTCTGGACCACACAGTATTTCCACCCTGCAGCCCAGCTGAATCTGTAGATATGCGCAGAGTCTCTGTAGCATAACGTAACATTGCGTGTTTGAAGGCATTTATAGGCCTTGCACACCCAGGGTTCACACACACAGGTGTTGTGATGTGCCTGATTAGACCTCTTCTCAGGACTGTGTGGGCATGTACAGACTGACTGCGCTTGACTGACATCTCTCCCACTCTCCAGTAGGCAGGTCAACTTACATCTTTGTCCGTTGCTATTCGTCCGATGAGTTTTGGTGACACGTAATTATCAGGATAGCTCTGCCAAACTTCAACCAAAGCAGTGGTTTAATCGGCCAGAATAAGTGACAACACCTGTGCAAGCGAGCAGACCTTTTAAAAGCCCCCCTTATGCTGTGCAATAACAGTGATCTTGCAGGTTTACTGCATGTCACACTGTGCAAAATGGGTCTTGGTCCATGTGTGATATTAATTGTGGAGAATGATAGTGCTACGTTGTAAACAGAAACATATCCCAACTGGTGAGGTTGTAGACGTGAGCCATAGCATCAGTCTCATTGTGAGGAAATGGGTCCTACATTTTAGACACAGTTTTGTTGGAATTTTGACGCAGGCTGCCTTCGGCTGCCAAAGCTCTACATCGGATGTCATCATTTTTTGACAACAAAGGATTTCACCACATTTCTCTTGCGATTCTTGATTTCATCTGGGACAAAACGGCACCTTGTTTAGGAGCCTTAAGATGTATGATATCTGTCTGTAAATGTTGCCATAAATGGAGAACCAGCAACCAATATTTGCAAATCTGGACACGTTTCTAAATATATACACAACCTCAGATTGTAATTTATTGTATAGTTTATTGTGGAAAGCTAACAACCAGGAACACACATTTCTTTATATGAGCTCTTCCATCCGTCTATTATCTAACATTTGCTGTGTGAATACATTTATGAACATTTTAAAATAATACTATTGAAAAAGAATTGGCATTTCTGATTAAATGGTACCCCTATCTGTAATTGTTTTTCACAAGCATTTGCACTTCTGGGACTTATTACATTTCTTACTTCCAGCTCCATGTGTGAAGCTAACAATGTCTTCACAATTTTATATACCTGATACGGTGAACAGTTATCATTTCACACTTTTTTTATCTTTATCTGTTATTTTTAATCCAGTGTTTTCTTCTCTTGTAATTACTCTTCACATTATCTTGAACACTCTTTTTATATTCTCTTCTTATCTTTTTCCTTGTCTCAGCCGCTGCAACAGCCCAATTTCCCTTCAGGGATCATTAAATCTTCATCTACTCTATCTAATTCACAGAAAGGCTAGACAGAGATTGTCTGTCACCGTTCAAACCACAAATGAACACATTTCTGTCATTCTCTGACTTCAAAAGACACAGAGACACACAACTGCCACTCTGGTGCTGTTGTGCAGAGATGGGGTTTTTACTGGTTCTGAACATTGCCTCTATCCAGAACATAAAAATAAAACATTTACAAAGACAATATCAGACAAATAAATATATGATGTAGAACCAGAAGGAAGACAACAGGAGAAAGTACACACATAGAAAGTAAACAGTAAAGACCAGACAGTGTCTGAGGTGACGGGAGCTTTTGGAAGAGATGAACAGAGTCTCAGAGAAGAAATAAGAGCAAAAGATATCTATTCCTCTGTGATTATTCCTTCTGTGAGAGAATTAAGGCTCTGTCCATTCCCACCTGAGCCCCTCTATCTCTCCATCTCTCTTTGTTTTTGTATCTGTGACAGTAAAAGCATTTCAAATCTACTGTAGTGCACTATAGAGTGCTGCAGGAATGAGTCCTAAAACCCGGAAATGAGTTAGTATTTGAGAGAACTAATAGTATTGAATTAGTTTTTGGTTCGATGCCTGAAATAAGGTCTGTGGTTAACACAAGCTTAAGAGAGTTTCACGTTTTTTTCTGCAACATGAAATACGTCAGTAAATACCCCACTCGTGAATTATGAAGCTTTTACGTGTCTTTAAAAAGGCGGTTGCTAACAAGTGTCTAAATGAGACTACAGAGGTTGTCGGGGACATTAAACGTCATCACGCCGAACACAGAAACTCATCTACTCACTCGTCCGCCTTTACAGCCTCGTTGGGTTTATACTGCAAACTGTTCTAACTCAAAATCATGAAATCAAATAAAACTTGTTACTTTTCACTTCTGATGATACTGAACCAAAATGACAATTAACACCCAGCTCTGCAGCTCCTAATACAGCTTTAGATAATTACGACTTCCACCAACACTATAACAAACATTTAAGGCCACTTTTAGGACACAGCGTATTTTCAATTGTTCGTCCAGGAAATTGCCTTTTCGAATGGACAGGCTAGTAACAAAAAGTACTAAGAGTCATTAAGGAAAACTCTTTCTGCCTTTGTGTCAGTCTGTGAGTTTGTATCTGTCCTTGTCTCCTTTTTTTGGTTTCTTTCACAGTTTCTGTCTCCCTTTCTATCTTTCTGGATGCTTGTCTGTCTGCCTTTGACAGCCTCTTTTGTGTCTTTTTCCATTTACATGGCTCTGTGAAGTCTTTCTTTGTATTCTACCACGACATAGACTATCTCTCAGTCTTCCCATGCCTCCTGTTAAGCGTTATCTCACTTCCACTCTGTCTGCAATCTCCAAAGTCAGTGAATTGTTGTCTTAGTGTGTCCTCTTTTTATAATGGAAGAAACTCAAACTTCCTCAGATCCTCAAAGTCTTTACCTCTTACCTTTTTCACAGTTTGTCATCTCGTCTGGTTTCAGTGTCTCAATCACATAGTTTGGATTTTTCTTTCTGTGTGCATGGGACAGGCTGTCTCTCTTTTTATGTGTGTTGTGTACGTGTATTAACACACACTTGCACGACATGTATGTGACAAACACACACGTCACTTCAAACACACACTTTTCTTTGATTAGGCTTTCATATGCTGATGATGCTTCAGTACACAGATGGTGATTGTTCTCTATTTTTTTTACAATTTAATACATTTATCTCAATCATCCTCTAACTGTCTCTCCCTCTCTGTGTATTTTTCTGTCTACCTTCACTCCCCCCTTCTCTCTCTCTCTGATCATGTTTCACGTTTCAGATTGTGGCCGTGTTGATGGGTGCTGAAAACATCGACTGGCTTTGATGTTTGATGTTTGCTGTTCGTGTGAGTTTGTCTCGCTCAGCCTGGGGTTTGAAGGTAATAAGAGGTATGAGATATGAGTGTGTGTGTGTGTGTGTGTGTGTGTGTGTGTGTGTGTGTGTAGGGCCAGGCAGGGAGTATAGCAAAAGCCGAAAAGCCTCTCTCTTTTCTTTTGGCCATTTGCAGGTTTGCGAAAGTTTGACTGTGAAATAAATTTACTGCGGTGGCTTTTTTTTTTCCTAACTCATGGTTATTGTTATTTTGAAAAATGCTAGCCAGAGCTCAGCTAAGAATATACCAGAGGTGTGCATTTATGAGTGTGTGTCAGTCAGACCTAGCAACTCAATATAACAAAAGCCAATAAACATAAAGAATGCATTTATTTATAGTAGACAGCTATAACCTGTTAACATATTCCATTTTTACCATTTCCATTTCCTAAGTTCTTTGTACAATCTAACATACTTGACATTTAGGCTATCTACATTACAGAAAACATATTGTAATGGACTGGGTGACATGTTAGTGTTTAACTGTTATGAGTGTTACTGTGTTTAGAGACAGGAGTTCAGCTAAGGTAAAAATGTGTTTTCCGGGATGTCAGTGAACGTGTTATATGCTTAGAAGCTGTGAAGCCTGTCAGTCATTTTAGCTGCCTATGACAGTGTTTTGTGTGAGATAGCATACCTGTGATTGGCAGAGAGTTAGGGAGGATGTTGTTGTTGTTCTTGCTAGTTTTTGGGGAGCGGGAGTTGTCAATAAGCGGGAGTCGAAGTGGGATGCTAGAGCACACCGTAAAGCCGACAGGTTTTGGAGTATTTGTGTTGGCTTCGGCCCACAGTAGTCTGGTGCCTAGTGTACTGCTCGCTAATAAAGGTGATAGCAAAACCAGTTAACGTCTCATAGCCTTCTTACTGAGGGACGCTACAATATAAAGCCTTACCATGATTATGCAAAACATTAATATGCCACACAAAATATCTTTGTTGTCACCAGGAATGTGGGTGTGTATCTTATTCCATGTCCTACGTATTCTTTGGAGTCAGTTTGCATGTTTGTTTTTTAATGTAGTTTTTATTTTGTAATATATGCATTAAAACAGGATTTAGCATCAAATTTATGAACTCTCAGGAATACAGACTGTGAGATTATTATGTCTATAAGCAGGTGACGAGAGATAGAAAAACACTTACGTCCATCCAATCTTGTCACATCTATAAATTGTGGGTGAGGATTATATCATTCCACGTCAATACAGAGATGATGAGAGAAGAAGTTAACAAAGCGCTCATTCCAATCTAATCATGCCTAACCCTGAGATCTATAAACTGTCAGGACTATGGACTATATGACAACGATGTCTAAATGGAGGTGAAGAGAGGGAGAGATGGAGAGAGCGACAGTGCCAATCTTGTCAGATCTACAAGCTGTCGAGTGTGGGTTACGCTCTATGACAACCGTATCAACCACATCAATATTATGGAGGTGAGGCGAGAAAGAGGATTATATGATAACTGTGTCGATAATGGGAGCAAGGAGACAAAAGCAAGAGGCTTATTTGCCCCCGCATACATGTACATCCTGTACCAAAACTGGTGGCAAACATCTCAAAAATTAGAGAGCTTTGGGTAAACATACAGCTTAAAATCACAAGGGAAGATTTCTGCATTACTGATGCACATGCTCTCTTTAAAAGATTTCAACATTTAGACTGAGCCTTGACTTGTCTGCTCACAACAACTTAAGGCCAGTTCAGACCAAAGATTCGCGACGAGACGAAACCGCTTCAGAACGTAGCAGAGAAAAGCTGCAGCGGTGTGATCCGGCCCGTCTCAGCTCAACTCAAGCCGGCTGATGTCGTCGCCTGTGACTCAGCTTGTCCAGTCGCCAGCGGCTGGTTTTAGAACATAAGGCACGTCACCTGTTTCAACGGCCAATCAGCTCGTAGCAAAATCCTGACCGTCTTTTTTTTTTTTACGTTTTCGCCGTTTCATCAATACTAGAAATGCAACTGTATGAAGTAACTCACTATCACTATCTTCATTCATATTTTAAGATGCAACAAATTATATCCAGCTACAAAAAAACGCCTGAAAAGCCTGATAGAACGGAAGTACAGAGAGTTGTTGCTATGGAAACAATACACTGTCTTGTCTAGTGGTGTAAACTGGCAGGTTTCAGAGCGTTGCAGATCAGCAAGTAGTTGCAAGTTTCAACTTGTCTCATCGCGAATCTTTGGTCTGAACTAGCCTTAAGGTGTCAATTAGCCCTTTTTAGAACATAGGAACAAAACAGCTTGTTTTACCAATAGATTTCAGTTCTGATGGTACATTCAGACCAGACTGTCACCAGTACTTTTCACTATGATGAAAAAAATGAATCGTCATGAGTACAGACATCACCACATAGTTGACTTGACAATTTCTCGTGGCACAGCTCTGTGCTCAGTGGCAATAGAGGAGTTCTCCACCATTTCAAACATTAAAAAAAATCCCATTGGATAAATCAAAGGCAGTCATAATCTCCGTATGTCAGTTTTCTTCTTTCTGGTATCCTTTTTTGCTTTTGTTTTCTCCATGGCTTAATGGCTTGATCTCTGGCAACTGATCAATGAATATCCAATTTCTGACAACCCCAAACATCTGAGTTGCTGACTAGACAAGCGTTACGTTGCATCAGTGCCTGCTAAAAGCACCTCACTTGAACCTGCTTTAATCTTGCAGTCTGCTGATAGAAGGCATATGAACAAATTTTGGTAGCGAACAGATGCATATTCAAAGGCTAATATAATCAGATGACTGCAGGTTAGGACGGTCTGAAAAATGAAACCTGTAAAAGCTTTTGCATTCGTTTCAGCCATCAGAAGCTCTGCAGAGTATTTGCATTTTAAGATACAGTGCTTTACTCAATTTATTCATTTTAATGATGCCTCACTATCCAATAGAGTATATCATTTTGGCCTTTGTATAGTGTAGAAACAAACACGCACCTGCTTCGTCCAAGTGCTGAGTCCAAAGATTGTGAGCTTTAACTCTCAAAAGACTTGAAAACTGTACAGCATTTGAGGCACAAACTGGCTCTTTGTCAGGTTTTGCCTGTGTAGAAATCATTATACTTTTTCATATATGAATATGAAATATGAATCACAAGCCCCATTTGTGAGTATTTCAAGTCTTTTGACAGTAATGTATTGATACAACATGATACTGATACTTTAACCATCCTAGGTCCAGTACGGGTGCATCAGCAGACTTGACTAAACGCGAGAGACAGACAAAAAGACTGACAGACAATTTGTTCTTGTCCTGCCTTATCAGATCTATAGCTGTCAGGGCAGCGCGCAGTCGATAAGTTGTCTATGATGAGAAGGGCTTATAGGCCGTGATGGCTATTGCCCCTGACAACTACCGCCCGCAACGATAGATGAGACAGATAACTGACATGAGACATATCTACTGAGAGAGAGACAGACTGGCATAGCGCTCATGCCCGTTCAATCGTATCAGATCTTCGGTACAAGATCTTGGTCTGGTGAGTGGAGGCTGTGGCTGACAGATCTCTCTCTCCACCACTTCTGACATGTCAGAGACAATGAAAAGAGAGAGAGGGAAAGATGATGATGATGATGATGATGTATGAGAGCAATAATTGACATGACTGGCAGATAATATATGATAGAGAAAGAGAGGGAAGAAGGGAGGGTCATGGGATCGTTGGGTGCAACATGAGAATGATACGGTGAATGGTCAGAGCGAACGGGAGCAAGAAAAAAAGACAAATATATATTTCTCTGTGGTTATCTTAATACTTGAACTCCTGAAGAATTAGTTTATAACAGCCAACCCGGGAGATAATATGTATCTGGTGAGGTCTGCATCTACTTCTTTCCACACATTTATTGTTAGATTATTAGATTATAAGACATTTATAAGCACTTATAAGAAACTTATTCAACGCTGACACAGCGTTAAAACAGTGTCTGGCTATGCGAGACTAATACAGGACCAACACTGACAAAACTGTCAACAAAAGCAGCCACCTGTTACTGCAGCTGAGTCAAACACTGGGTCTGTATGAGGTTAATGGGTGGCTCAGAGGAGCTCACCTCTTGGCAACAACACAGTAGATTATTATATCACTAACCTAGACCTATTCTATCTGAGTGCATTCACAGTCAATTCCCTGACGCCATTATCAACGTAACATTACAATCTATGTAAAAAAAAAACTTTTAAAAAAGTAAGAAATAAAAAGTAAATAAAAAAAGACAGACAAAAAAGTTATCAGACACCAAATAGTTTGATCACAACTAGACTATGTCCTGTCTACATCATCCCCTCAAAACAGCAAAGGCATAATCCAGGCTGCGTTAGATATTAACAACATATTCAACATTGTGGCAGATTTATCCAGTTTGAAAGAGAAGAAAAAGAGAGAAATAAGGGAGAGGATGCCCTTACTGGCTTTTTCATAATTTGCATGTGAATTTGAATACTGCTTTGGAAATACAGTTTCTGATAAACAGCCGTGCCAGTCAAATAAGTGAGCTGAGAGAGGAGAAGAAGGTGACTCGAGATAGACAGAGGGAGAGAAATGTAAGAGACAGAAAGTGTGAAAGAGAGAGAGTGGAGGGTGTGTGTGTGTGTGTGTGTGAGAGAGAGTTAGAAAGAGAGAGAGTGGGCGAGGGAGAGATCAAAAAGGGCAGAAGTGTGTGAGGGAATGAGACGGGGAGACGGGGCCGCCTGATTGCCATTTGGCGTTTGACAGGCGGAGAGAGCGACCCAGCTGGGGTCACGTCACGATCTGTCTACCGAGTTATATCAGTCTGCCAACTGAGATGGACAGAAGGAGATATGGAGATATAAAAAGAAAGAGAAGTTAACATCTTAGCTTTTTCTCCTACTGAAAACGTTTTTTTCCCACCCTACCACAGCAAACACCCGTGATGATTACTCCACGATGTGGCTAAAACTTCTAGAAGAAACAATAGCTGTAATTGTTTTGCAATTTCTGGCATGAAACCAGTCAAAAATAAAGATACTCAATATCAGCAGCTTCTTTTCAAAGATATGTGCACCACTATCAACCTGCAAAGAGTCTAAAGTTGGTGTCAGACCTTAAGAGTGCTGAATTATAAACACCCCACACATAATAACTATTTCTACCAACATACAACGGTTTGTTAGTCTTTACAGCACACTGAATCAAGTTGCTATGCAACCCCAAAATCTCAAGGGGACATGAATTTTGTTTTTGTTGTCAAAACTATTTGCCCTTCTAATTTATGCAGCAATTTAAGCATAAAAGGGACACATGTGGATTGGATTAGTATTTGTCCTGCTATATGATGTCCCGATTCCTGTCATAAAAATGTTCAAATAATGCTATTGAGGAATAGGGGCACTGACTGGTTCAGAAGGCAAATTATTAGAATCATTAAACACCACACACTGCTTGAGTTTATCTACCGACTGTCAGCACCAACTGACCCAGACCGGAAGAAGACCTGCTCCAACTTGGTTAGATAAGTTGTGATGCCCAACTCATAACTATAACTGGCCCAACAATAGTAATGGCTGTGCCCCCACCTTCACTGATGGGTCATGAACAAAGTTTGTTGGATTACATAATATATAGAATACAGATTGAACAGAACAGAAACACAGAGACACATATGTAGCATCCTACCAGTAGGCAGAGCAGGGTCCATGGTGGGTTTTTCCCAGGAGTTGACTTGTTCCCAGGTAAATCCATTGGTTCCTAGAGAGACGCTGTACCCACAGCTGCTATATGACTCCTCAAATGTACAGCCACCTAAACAGAGAGAGAGAAAGATAAATAGATAAAGATACATTTACAGACGACACAAATGTTCACTGAGCAAGCAGTTTGGGGTTAAGCATCTTGGAAAATTCAACAAGGAAGATGTGGACAATTATTTGGACAGAATCATGCAAAGAACGCTCTCCAAATTAAGCTGGTGTAAAAAATAAAAAGTAGACTTATCCTTTGTCCAGCTGGTGATAAAAAATTAAAATAAAATAAAAAAACAGGAAAAGGACAGACATCTTACAATAGGAAAAAAGAAGAATAAGGATCAATGTAAAAAAATTGTTATCAAATTTCAGCCACTGGGGGCAGCAAATGAGCCTCGAGGAACAACTGACTGCAACCGAGTAAGAACAACTACACTTCTTCTTCCAAATACCATACACCAGCTGTTTTTACACATCACGTCCAGCAAGCCGGGATCGTTTCCTGTGAACCAATGCGTGGGTATGCGATTTGAATTCCATATGGGAAAGGCAGAAACGACTACATAGAGAGTTAATTACAAAATGCAAATACATTGAATGGCTAATACTGGCCATAAAAAGTGTTAAAAATGGGGTTTGATATAATGAAAATCTTAACAACTTCTGTTATTCGCCATATTTGTGATTAAAGTCTACACCCCAGTACATGTTTTTCAACCCCGTCTTTAATCACTTCAATAAGGTTCGAATTTCTAAGAAGTTTTTTGTTTTGAAAGCAGAGCTTTTATAAGCGGCTCTGGTAGTGTTAACAGTATTATACTAATTAAGTTATCAGCATGAATTGAAAGAGCCAGTGAAGACAGACGCTGTCACAGTTTATCAGAGAAGAGAGCAGAGGGGGAGAAAGAAAGTGAGAAAGAAAAACAGAACGAGAGGGAGAGAGAGTATGCATTTATATGAGAGAGAGAGAGAGAGAGTGAGGGGTAGAAGAAGAGAAAGCTCTATGTGTCAACATGATTAAGTCACAGAGTCTCATCGTTATTTCATGGCCCGGCTAAGACACATTTTCCACCGCATTAGCCTTCTCTGCTAGCCTCGAGCACTGCACGCACACACATCCACACACACAACCACGCTTCCCTAATTAGACATATGCTTTGACACACAACCATTTTAATTTGTTTTGAAGCATTTGAAATGGGGGAACATCATTGCTTTATTCATGAAATCACTTACTCACTTATTTTTTTAAATTTTGTATCTGCCTCTTTGTTGCTGTCATCTCCTGAGAGCACATTCATGTCAGTTTAGACCTCATCAAAACAAAAGAAAAGCTTCTTGTCATCCAACTTCAACTCTAACATGCTTGTAGATTAAAATGAAACCCAAGCCTGGGGACTTAGTGAGACCTTGCATCATGACTGCAAAGACATTTAGGCTACTACACTGGTACTACATAATACTATAATAACACTATCCTGTAAAAATTAACGCACTACACGTCAGTACATAGTGTACACAGTGTACTGCATGTAAGTGTACTAACGGAAGTACGCAATTTGAGACACATTTGTGTTTAGTGCTAATTAGCAAATGTTAGCAAGCTAACATGCTAAACTAAGATGGTGAACATGGTAAACATAGCATTGTCATTGTGAGCATGTTAGCCAGTACAGCCTCGAAAAAACAACTGGAATGGCTGTAGACTCTTAGTCTTGTTATAGCAAGAATGTTACGTGTCACTTGAACATCACACATAGTGTAGTTTAGCACCAACACTTTCTATGTTGTCTAACCAACAAAATGCGCTCTGAAGCACCAATACTGTTTGAAGCTTCACATGTCATAAACAATGTGGCAATCTTCCAACAAGTCCTCCTACCTAAACGACAGAATAGGTCGTTTGCCAATGACTCTATCATATATAGGCGTACCGGACCTTCATCGTCATGGTAACACATGGTTAACATTGTGAAATGGTTACAGTTTGGTTAGGTTTAGGAAAAGATCATGGTTTGGGTTAAAATAAGTACATTAGTTATGTAAGTTAAGTAACAGCACGTGACTTACTAACTTATGTATGTAAGTTAAAATAAGTCAATGCAGCACAGACTTTTGGTTTCCCATGGAACACGAACCAAAAGTCTACGTTGACTTATACAACCTCGATCGCTCTTTATACAACCTCACCTGACTTCTGCCTTTGTCCCGTCATAATTATTACGGCCACTAGAGGTCGCCTTCTAACATTAAACATAGATATGTGTTGTAATAAGCTGTTTGAATAGACGACCTATACGGTTGTATTTTAGTCTCCAATCTTCATACGACACAATCTTGGATGAAACATATAGAAATGGTGAAAGAAGTGTTGGTGCATTTGTATTATCCGTCCATCACTATGTCAACTTATTTTGAAATAAGTTTAAAATTAAGTTGTCTTTTTTTTCCACCATCTTCTCTTGAGTTGCATGTGTAACACTGTAAATAAGTAAATGACTCTTCTGGCTTTAACCTCTTGAGTCTGCCTCCTCTTACCTTCCTTGACCCTCTGGCCAAACATCCCCACAGACAACAGGATTACAACACATATACCCTAAAATGTAAAATGTAAGAAATGTATAGTATCGTTTTGGTTGTGCCTCATCAAGCAAGACTTACATCAACTGGGAAATAAAATTTAAAAGCAGGAAAAAATCTGTATTCTCTTTGAAAAACAACCTCCAGCAGTGGGTGAAACTAGGAAAAACACTGATTATCTTACAGATATGAAAATAGCTGTTATAAATTAATCAATACTGAGATAATTAGCCTTTATCACCCCCTCGTTGTTCAGTGATCTCATTAGAAATGAAAAGAAATCAAAGTGATCTCATTAGAACAGAGTTATAAACAGGCAAGGGGGGGCTGTGGGGGGATTTAGCATCAATATTCAATATCGGATCTGCAATATTAAGTCCACTACGAGAGGATGAGAGGGAGAAGTGGCTCACAGCGGTCGGAGAGACTGTGTGTGCGTGTGTGTGTGTGTGTGTCAATGCCCCTGATCTAGTTTTGAAAATCAGTACAACGCCTCCCTGCTCTGCGTCTCATTGACACAAACACACAAACATAATTACACACACATGTTCTGTGTCAGAACATTTGCATAATGAAAACATAACACTGCTACTCCGGTCTGATCGGGAACATGGGTGTGAGCTTGTGTGTGTGTGTGTGAGACTGAGCGTGGTGCAGATAGAAGCATGCATGTGGTCATGTATGTCTACGTGTGTGTGCAGGAGTGTTTGAGTTGTAGCTGTACGGGTGTGTGCATAAACGTAGTGTGTTAATGTGTAACGTGTGCGTGCGTGCATGTATTAGTGTGACACACAGAACAAGCAGAATCCCTTCATCTCTGCTAATTAACATTCCTGTAACCAATATGATAAAATATTGATATGATGACAAGAGCATGCCTATTCACACACACACACACACACACACACAGAAAGAGAACAGCACAACACACATTTCTCTTATTATTTATATTCTGCAGTATTTTTTGTTCTGCTGTTTGTCTGTGTGTCATCTTCTATTGTCAGCCAACATGTTTGCAACCAGCTGTCAACTGCTGCAGAAAATCATAATGCAGAACCTTTATTTCAAATTATTAGTGTGAGATGTTTTTGCTACGCACGTCATGAATGATAGTTATGTACACACACAAGGCGGCTCACACTGAAAATAACCTGGCTGGTGTGTTGTTGTAATCGGACCTATAGTGTGGGAAGGGCCAACAGCTCAGATTGTACATGAGTTGCTCTATGAAACGGTAAAGGTGTGATCACACTAGCACACTCTGCGGATAGACGCTCTGTTTCTCGCTTACTTGAAATACATCCCATAACTGACAAACTCAGTAATTGTTTCTCATTTCTGTACGCGCTTTTATTTGGTCCTGCAGATAAAGTTCTTTGACCGTTTGTGCAGCATTATTTATGATCACTCTGCTCTTGTGACGTTACATTCTTTTTGGTGCTGAGTGTGGGCAATTTTGTTGGACTGAAGGCAAATGTGACCACATCTTTCAGCTGTGGTATTGCTTTTTAAATCTATTTATATAATGTAGACAAACAACCTACGTTCTATAACAAAAGTATCGTGATGTTCTTGGAATGATCTTCATCACACGCTAAGAATCAATACTCTACTAACCTATGGGCAATTTAAAACCATGGTCACAAAACTCCCTGCTTCAACGTGTAACTGTTTTAACTGATTCTTTCTTTATTCTTATCTGTGTTTTGGCCTATTTATTTTTAACTTATTTGTAACTCGACATCATTGTAAATGAGGACATCCTCAATGGTTCTTCGAGTTCAAAGTCCTCATAAAATCAAAACTTTTAAGTGTTTTTATAATATGTCTTGTGCTATACGTCACCTATACACCAGTATCTGGCCCAACAATTACAAAAAAGTTGTTTTGTAGGTATTTGTAATGGTATTTTAGAGTTTGTCATTTCCTGGAAAACGATAAAAAGGTGTTGATGACTCATGCTGCACTCGGGGGCGTATACTAATTTTGAATCCAATGAAATGCTTTCTCAAATTTTTATGACGCCGCCAGAGCGGAGTGTTTCTGAGGGCCGGACCTCACTGATTACTGTACAAAAACACAACTTTATTCACAGATTTGTGTGAAACTGGATCATATTTTATGGAGAAAACGCACATTCAGCACTACTGGCTACTGTAAACACCAATCAATATCCGTGATAAGTCCCTCCCTATCTTTCTGTTTTTACAGGAAACGCATAAATATGAGGAATCAGATAGCACTAGCCATTTCATGGGAACTTTAAATAGATTTGAAATGAAATGGAAAAAAAATGTTACACTCCAAACCTCAGTCAAGTAGTTTTAGTTGCCTAAAAGTAACCAAACTTTAACCATAGTGGCAGCAGATTAAAAAGCTCTCATTTGAATTTAATTTTGTTGTTAAAACTTAAAATTCAGAATCACAAAAGTAACTAAATGGACCAAAGGCAGAGATGAAGGGATCTGAGAGAGTATTACGTTTTGTTCGAATGTACAGTCTTCCATTGTTTTGTCATGTACATGATTTGTCATGTATATAGTAAGTAGATTGCATAGTATTAATCAAAGGTGAAGACAAATCTAGCAGTAAAACAAACACTGAATGCAACCCTTCTAGAAACATAGTCTTTGACATGTTTATTTTGGAAAGCTTTGAATGGCTGGGATGAACTCTTCACCTTGTTTTGTGCGCTTGCCAAACATAATAATTTATCAGGGAGAGAAAGGAGCAGAAATCTGATTGTTGATGGTCCACAGCCAATTAAATATTTCATCTATGCGAGAGTTTGTGGAACATTTCTCCTCCTTTCCTGCTGCTCTGTAAATCAAACCTGTGATTCCAGCAACAGCACACCGACTGAATGCCAGGTGTGCTGCCATAGATATAAAATGGTAGATGTGACATTATGTCATAACTCATGGGATAACCGTCCGCCATCTTACCTGGGTATTGTTTACATTGCATTTAATTGCTTTACTAAAAGGACCAAAGAGACCAGGGAGGCTGGCATCACTCCACACATCAGTACAGAGTAGATGAGAGATTTATTTTTTACATATGGGTCAACTAAAACTACAAAAAGTTAGTAAACTAGGTAACTTTACCGTTAAAATAGCTGCCTTGAATCCAGCTATCAGTCATCATATGTTAACATCACTTGTTGTCAGCTGACCTCAGGCCAGTAAAGCAAATAAAACATAATCCATATCTCGATCAGGTAAAGTAATCCAGTCGGAGAAAGGAGATTTGTACTTCAGCTTTTCAGGTCCAGCTTGCAATTTTACAAAATTCCTGCGATTTCTCCGCATTATCATCATAAATTTAATGTCCATAACGTTACCTTGCCATGAGAATGAAAAACAAAAGTTACGGCACAAAGTAAACCTTTCCAAACAAAACTTTATCAACAAAAATAACTCTTCATTTACAGTTAGCAAGGCTCTCCAACCTCTCCTCATCATCAAAACAACCCCTGTGTGTGCGAGAGTGAAAGAGAAATATATCTTTGCCTTATGTACAATTTATCACGTTAATAAATATATTACAGTAGGTGTGTTTCTCTACACTTGCCTGCCAATATGGACCATAATACTGAATCTATTTAGGATTTCTACATAAAAGATACTTAATGTAATATATTAGCCATTCAGAATACCAAAGACAGTTCTTACATATTAAGTTTAGGCAAAATTGAAAAAATAAAATCATTGTCTGCAATATAACAGCACAATTATGAGATTATCTTAATGATTGAAAGCATGATTTGTTTTCTTGGAGCTATAATAAATCAAATTTCTACCAGAATCTTTGTTTTTTTTGGTTCATTCTAGACAAGCACAGTTGTCTTACACTCATTACTTTGAATAAAAGGCAGTTTTGGTGTATTGGTAGAAAAATATAAGGATTATAAAGACAACATAAGCCTATTTCACCATAGGTTCCAATTACAGCAAGTTTAAAACTGGACCCAGGTAAGATGGCTGGTCATTGTGACATGTCACATCTACTGTTTTATATCTATGTGAGCTGCTTCAACTTGTTTTTCAGTTGAGTCGTTTCAAGTCTCCATTTAAAGGTTAATTCCGCTATTTTTTTTTTTTTTTTTTACAGATTTTGGGGTCTAAATGACTAATAGTTACCAAAAGTTGTGGAATTGGTCCAGTAGATCGCCTCAGCCGGCAGCTGTGAACGGGCTGCAATGGCTGCAATGTAAAAAGTTTTAAAACTACCGGAATTACCCTTTAATAGTCCCAATGACAGTTTTTATCCTAATTATGCTTTTTTCAATTAAAACAGCGGCAATTATTGTGGACAAATTAATAGCTGACAGAGAAATTACAAGGACTTCTCCCTGTTGTTGTTGTTGTTGTTGCTGCTGCTGCTGCAGTTGAGATGTAATTTGTTTTGCTGTCAAAAAACATTCCTACCAAAGCCTAATAAGCAGAATAGCAATTACTTTTCACATAATGTAGTGTTAATGCACGTGTGTGTGTGTGTGCGCAAGGTGGCAAAATCAGACACATTTCAAAAGGTAAGAGCTTCCTGTTGAAACACAAAATAAATGACATATTGAGATTTCTAAACCAAATTCAATTTATACCCATTTTGAATTCGAGTAAATGGTTGAATTTTTTAAAATTCCTCCCAGACAGGGGATTCAAAACATTGGTATTTGTGTGTGAAGAGTGTGTGTGTGTTATGTAAGTAATAAAAACTGTATGATCACTTCTTACCTTCCCCTTCGCTAGGTTTCAAGTCATTGTATTGTCACATTTTATCAAACAGTCGATATCTCATATAAGAATCATTGGAATTAGCTTATTTGCTTGTTTTAAATGTATTATGACCATACATACAACATGGCAATATAATATATGTGTATTACAGTCTACTGCTGCTATAAAGTAATATAAAATTCCCTTAACTAACATAACTATTTGTTTTATGTAAAGAGGTTATTGGGTATTCATGCATTCAGAACTGATTTTTCTGCTTCAGCTCATCTGGTCCTTTTAGACATGTGGTTAGACGACATGGATCAGACTTAGTCTATATCACTATAATACACACAAACACACTGGCGTAATGCAAGCAACTTGGCTTTCATCCACAAGCACTCACATACATGCAGATAGAGCAAAGTGAACACACACCAGAGCATCAAAAACAACCCTGTGCCCTGAATATACCCACTTACACACTCACACACACGCATAAACACATCCTCCAATGATAACACTTATTTAAGCAGAATCTCCTGTCTTTCTCATGTTAAGATTTCCATTCCCCCGAGGCACCAATAGCAGGCATTAGAGCCTTTCATGTCAGCCAAAGCTAACACAGTGCGACAGGACCCACGGAGTCACAAACCAGAGGGAGGCACCCCGAGGCGAGCGGCTCTAAAGAGTCTGTTTACTGCTCACTTAGATAACATCTACTGATCCTGAGTGTGACTGTGTGTTCAAGTGTGTGTGTGGGGTGGGGGTGGGGGTGGGGTGGAGCAAACCGAGGACATGTTGCTGTGTGTTCATGTGTGAATGTGTGTGCAGAGCACAGAACAGTTTCAAAGTCAGAGGTGAAAAGTAACCAAATAAATTCCCAAATAAGTTATATTTAGTTTTCAGATTTTTTTTTTTTTACATAATACGTACTTATATTTAGTAGTTTTGCTGATAATATCTACATCTGAATTTTTATACACATTTTCAAACATTTTAAAATGTTTTTTTATTTGCTTTAATTTTTCAGTTTTTGTTTTATTTATTTATTTTTTGCTTTTTCCATTTTTTCCCATATTGGTACCACTAAGGAAGGATCTCAATATGTTTTTCACTTCATCTGTTTACTGTACACATTTAATTAACTAATTGTGTGTATTGGGTTCGTTTGTGCTTGGGTGTGTGTGTGTTAAGCTCACTGTGTGTTTGCATGCACGCGAGTCAGAGTGTATCTGGGCTGATAATGTGTGAGTGTGCATGTGTGTGCGTCTTCCTATCTTGTTTCTTAGTTAACTCATATTAAATCCACTGTCAGCTAACATGCCAAGATCCTTAAATATTCCCATTAAGTAATTTAAAACCATATGCCAACATATGCCATCTGCCCCCATGTACCCCTCGCACACACACACACACACACACACACACACACACACACACACACCCTAAAGCAAACAAACTCACTGGCTAAATACTAAATGCAATTACTGCCACCCCAATAAGCCTGGATAATAAGAGAAAGCAGACGGAGGTTTGTTAATGTAACATACAGCTGGGGCAGATGTGTGGTGTGTGTGTTTGTACAGTGTGTGTGTGTGTGTGTGTGTGTGTGTGTGTGTGTGTGTGTGTGTGTGTGTGTGTGAGTGAGTGAGTGAGTGAGTGAGTGAGTGAGTGAGTGAGAGAGAGAGAGAGAGAGAGAGAGAACTACGAAGACGTGGTCTATGAAGGCCGCACCGAACCAAGGCCGAACCGAGCGTTGTTAAATGAGACGGTCTGGTCTACGGACGATTTCCTATTTGCGTCACCATCATCATGAAGCACTGCTGCTGTCGTCTAGCAACCTTGACAGCTGCAGTTGAGGTTTGAGGTTTTTAAGGCCGTTTGGTTTTTTAACATTTGTATCGTTAGCTATTCGAGTGAGTTTAAACCCAATTCTTACATTTAAAAGTGTAATCCTGCTCGGCCGCTGTTGACATTACGTTTGGGGACGCCATATTCTCTTGAGCGCAATGAATCTTGGGATAGGTCGGGCCGCGAAGGATCCAGCCGTTGGATCTTCCAAATTTGTGAAAAGAAGGCCGCATTTGAAGTAGCCTTCGAAATGGAATGGCCTTGTTGCGCCACTGTGACGCATTCGACCTTCAAATGCAGCCTTCAAAGAGTGCGGCCCCTGAGTTGAGACACAGCTACAGTGTTTGAAAGAGCAACCAGAAAACATCAGAAAGAGTGCTGGTGTGCCAGGTGAAGTCAGTTCTCTTCAAACAACCAAAACTTGATTTGAAGGAATAAGCCAAAGGTGTGAGGTGAGAGGTTTGTGTGAGCGTCCGAGTGTCTAGAGAGTAGGAGGTGAGAGGATAGCGCGAGAGGATGAATGTTTAATAGAGAAACAGATCTACTAGTGCTTTAATAAAACAGGTTTGAGTGATATAAAATGCAGAGAAGCCAGAGGGGCTACAGGTGGTGTGTGTTTGTGTGACTCTGAGTGTGTAGAGTAGGAGGAGCCTTGGTGTTAGCCGTCAGACCAGTCTTTCATAAAGAAAGGAAACAATCGAGAATCAAGGAAGGAGTGAATATGAGCTTTATCAAATTTATTTATAAAGAGAACATGTTGTAAATTCTACCAGGATGTGAGGGCCAGAGGTTGTGTGTGTGTGGGTCCTGAAAGCTTTTTATGGAGGTTTCTGCAGTTTGCACGAGAGCAGCAGGGCAGTGAATGCTAAAGAAGCAAGTGGAGCTCAAATGGAAACCAAAACAAGGGAGAAGAAAGGATGTGTGCAGGGGTTAAAGATAAAACACTTAAGATAGATATTGGTGCTGCACAGTACTTTACATTCATGGTCCTATGATGTTGCTTGGTGTATTTTTTATCTTGGATGAATAAAGGTGGATGACATTACATCTTGTTGAGATAGTTCCAGCAGCTACAGTTAGTGTAGCAGAAGGGAAATCAGCAATCTACAAGATTACCAGCAAACATTTAAGATTTTAGTGTCAGTTCCTCAGAATGACCACTGATGTTCAATGATCGTACAGGCTGAAATCCACAGATTGAACAAATTCCTCTGGAGTGTAATGAACATCATAGACGGATGTTATGTGTCAGTACCTTCAGAAATGTAAAACACAAATGTATCCAATCCATGTATTATTTGCAAAAGTTTTCCCAGTAAGCGCAACATTTCCACCATAAATGGACAAATTACAAGAATGCTTTCAACTTTCTTACATCAAGTAATCAATTTCAGGACCAATGTTACTGTAAATGACCAAGTCAAACAAAATCAGTCCTCAATCCCAACAATCCAACTCGAAGTCCTCTTCTCAAGCAGAATTCACTCCAGAATGTCTCCCCAAACAAACTCCACTGAACAATCGCTATATATATTTTTTTTTTTTGGGTAAAAATTAGCACAAAGTAACACAAGAAAACACAATGCACCAAAATTTTTCAGATTAGCAAATTCAGTATTTTTTTTTACTACTTAATAATCAAAAAACTTTAGCAGATTCTGTTGGAACTGAAAACGATGTAGGAACAGCTGAGGGAAGGTGAGTGAGTCAGTGAGTGAGCGACACATGAATGAGTGAGCGACACATGAGAGAGCGAGTAAGTAAAATGAGCGAATGAGTGAGGGATTAAGTTAGGGACCCAACAAATGAGTGAGGGAGCGAATGACCGAGTGAGCGAGTGAATAGCATCACAGTCATTGTGTGTGATTGTTCCCTTAAATCTCCCTCTCTCAGTTCCAGTGTGTGTGTGTGTGTGGGGGGGGGTGTATTTGTGTGTTAATGTCTTAAAAGGGAGGAAGTGTTTTCCTGAACGCTCTATTGTGACTTTAATTATCTGCTACATGAATCAATAGGGGACCTGCCTTGTAACCTTTAGTTCTGCATGAAAGAACACAGAAAACAGCGTTGCCACCGATCGCTTTCACTTGCTGTCTCACACACACACACACAAACTTCAAGCTACATGACCACAAACGTTAAATGAACAAAAACACATGAACAACACACAAAAATACACACTAATGCCTGTACGTATGTGTGTACTCAATTGAATCAATTGGTTTGGACAGAGGGGTGACTACAAAGGGGAAGTACGGAGATTGGAAGGCATAGGAGATTGACGTGTGCGCGCGCGCACACACACACACACACACACACACACAAACACACTCTCACACGTTCCTTCTGTTTGAAATGACTGGTTGCAGCACACAGTAAATTAGAGGGGAAGAAGTTGACAGAGCAGACAATGGAAGGAGTACTTCAGATTACACACACACACACACACACACAGCTGATTTGATTTATGTGCTCCTCAAGCTGATGTAATTATATTCCGCTTCCCAAAAGACAAAAGAAGTATATACTGTATGTGCAAAACACAGGTATACACACTTGAAAATCAAGTTAACCCTGTCTGGCCTTTGACTGGAATCCAAAGCAGCCGAGTCTGGTCTCAGTCTAACGTAGTTTGACCCCACAGTGGAACTAGGCCTGTTTATTGGGAAACAGGCCAGCTGACTGGCCCAGGAGCTGAACTTTGTCTAATCCTGTTTGGAACTGAACCAGACTGGCTCTGTTTTCTGTGTAGCAAGGACCAGCTGAGCCCAGAAGGAGAACCAGGTTATCCCTGCTTTGAGTTTAAAAATAGTCTAGTCTATTTCAAGATCTGTAATCAAACTGAAGCTAGTGCTGCAAGTGGAAACAGGCCAGTTTGGGAGGATTAGGCCCTTTTAAACCACAGGACCTTTTTTAGGAACGCAGGAATATTTTCAGCATGGGAACCTTGTTTTGGTTTCTAGACCGTAGTTCCTACACCCTAAGAAGTGTCTACTCCAGGGCTTTCTGATGGAGCGGAGTCTGCAGCTCTGAACATCACTAATTGGTCAAACACAAGCCTCTAAAGTGCTACAACATGTGAACAGCATTCATCCTGAAGCAAACACTGATAGCCGCTAGTATTAATGTTAGGATATGGGATTGGAATTATTTTTTAAATGTTGTTGAAATTTAGCTTTCCAACTTTCCATGTAGTGCAAAGAGTGGTTGAGTGAGAGAAATTAAACATCATTTAAGTAAAAGTGAAAAGAATATTTTTGGGATTTTAATCACTCTTTCCACCTCTGCACGTCTACATTTGACCAGCTTCCATAAAAACATCACGCAGCCGTATGATTACTCAAGAACAAAACAATAATTATGTTATTATGTCCAAAATTACATCCCAAACCAAACCGTCTGCTTTTAATCCTCATCGGTCACCATTCTTCACATGCAAAAGAAACCAAACACAAATGCTCTAAGAGGACCTTTAGATTTTGATTTAGTTCTAATTTTAGGTTTTTGGGCTCCTGTTTTTGTTGTGCAAGATTACCTTAAAAATGATCCCTGCAGTAGAAACCAGGCTGACGTTGTACAGTATTATATCTGTTTTAGATCAAAGCAAGAGAACATATGAAAAACCCATGTTTGTCATTGTAAATGGGTCAACAGATGTGATCCAACCTGACTCCACAACCCTGGGCTTAATGCAGGTCTGACTGTCCTCATCTATTTCATACTGACAGCAATTACCAGCCCTCTCAAACAAGAGTCCTGCTCTTCACACTCACAAACATACATTAACATGGTTTTAGAATGTGAGTTGTTGTATTAACTTTTCTGCTGACCAAATATAATAAAGAAATCCTGTTAGGTTACAATGAAGTATCCACACCATCCACCATGTTGAATCACAGTAAACTAAATACTGTATAAGTCTCTGGTATTTACAGCATTGTTCTATTTTAAATGTCCAGTTGGTTTTGTTACAACTATGCTCAGCCTCTTATGACACATGTGAAAGTGGTTAGACTGTCAGAAACTTCCAAACTTTTCAAAAAGTGTTAGAGACGGTCTGAGTCACAACATGACTCATCTGAAACACAAGGACACACAAACACACACACACACACACACACACACACACACACACACACACAGGTATCCAGTGACAGTCACACTCCCCCTTTGTCACACACATGCAAACCCTCTCAAAACTCAAACGTCTCTCTGTCTGTCTGTCTCTCTCTCTCTCTCTCTCTCTCTCTCTCTCTCTCTCTCTCTCTCTCTCTCACACACACACACACACACACACACACACAGGGGTAAGTTTGGTATAGTTCCTGATGAGGTCATGTTGCTATTAGCATGCTAATCCTGCTCAGGATTACACTGCTGTCAGAGCAGAGAGCTCTGCATTAATAACCAGTTCCACCTCTGTCTTGCTCTCTCTTACACTAACTTTCTCTCTCTCACACACACACACACACACACAAACACTCACACACAAACACACACTCCTCTACTCTTTGAGCATCCCTGAAACATTCTCAGATCTCATTTTTTGTCAGGTCTGTCAAGTCTCTGTTGTTTAGTCAAATTTAAATCAAAAGGGGCTCTATTTGGCAGAACTGTCAAAAACAGAAGCCAAATTTAAGAAACACTTGCACACTCTCTCTCTCTCTCACACATACACAAATATTGTTGTGAAGTGGAAGTTGTAGCTGCAAACTCACTCAGTATAAAATCATATATACTCTCTTGTTTTTTTTCCCCTTTGTTTTGCTTTCTGTGTCTCTCATGCACACAACGGGGAGGAGCTTCAATCTCATTACTCTCATTAACACTCTGAGAAACATAGAGCTGGTTCAGATCCCACATTCAGAAAGTCAAAGAGAGACACAGAGAGAAAAAAGCAGACAGTATAGATACTACCACTGCTGTTACAACTATTAGTATAACTAATAAATTACATTATTATAATTATCATCACCACCATAAATCAACCAGTCATCATCATCTTATATGACAGTTGCAGTGTTTTCATAAAAGGCAAATAAGCAGAAATACATGCACATGTGTTTATATTTCTATTGAGGATCCTCAACATAATGAACTCCGTCAAAATGGGGCCATGTTGTTCAAGCTGTTCAGATACGTCTTGACCTCGTTATTGACTGTCCCAGCTGTTACGACAGCTTTCAAACGTTTAATTTTATCGTAACTATAAAGTGGATGCACTTGTAAGTGGAGGTGAGCATTATCTAATGAGAGTGCAACAGGGGGCAAAGAAGGAGGGAGATAGCAGGCACACACATGCATACATATTCAGTGACTTCTTGCCTTTTTTGGTCGAACATGGCAATCATTTGCACCAGTTGCGGATGTATTGCTGTACTACTGTTGATTACTGTACTGATTAACCAACACGTTCTCATCCTAGGTCGTCCAACACAGACGCTTTGTCACACGGTGTCTCAAACAGATGCACAAGGTACCCTTTAGGCAACAAAACTACTTGGTTAGGTTTAGGAGAAGATCATGGTTTGGCTTAATGTAATGTAATGTAAAACTTTAAATTACTCAACGCTGACTTTTGGTTTTACACGTTGACACGAACCCTCGTCTCCTGGGTGAAAGTCGGGTTGTTTCATCCATCCATCCATACCACCTCCCTACGCGGACTTTGTCGCTCATTATACTACATCACCTGATGCGGATGGGTTTATGTTGAAAGCCTGGTTTATGTTGAAGTGCCTGTATTTGATGCCCTGGGAATGACAACAGGCTGGATAAACTTGCTGTCTGGAGTTACTTATTAATATGGAAGACAAAAAGGAAGCAGCTCGAGGGTCAAGGGGCAAGTTGTCCCGGAGTCAATGTTAGCAGGACTGCTTGTCATCGGCACACCTTCTTCTGAGACTCCTTGCGCAGTTTTTGTCATGTCAATAGGAAACACAGCGTGGAACAAAAACATTTTCTTGTGGTGTGTGCACTACAGCAGTTTTGAGAACATAAGTCAAGTCTATTTTATTTATGCAGCCCAATATCACAAATCACAATTTGCCTCAAGGGGCTTTACAATCTGTGCAGCATACAACTCCCTCGATTCGAATTAGGAAAAACTCCCCCAAAAAAACCTTTTAACAGGGAGAAAAATGGAAGAAACCTCAGGAAGAGCAACAGAAAATCATAGTATATACAATTATGATGACAAAATGTAGGTTGTAAAACATAAGTGAAGAGGAAGACAATTGAGCAGCTACAGGTGTCGCCCACTAAGTAGGATCTGAGCCACACCACCTCCTCTCCAAATTTAAAACTCTCAAGGTCTACGACTCAAATTGGTCCTCACAAGCATAGATGTACAGGAGCCCACACTCTCTCACACATTATGGACACAGACCCGAGCAGACAGAAAGACCGACATCTGCCTGCACACTTGAATACAGCTCCAGACACACTCTCTCTGTGGTGCTCATTAGGAGAGGTAGCAGGTCCAGACCCCCTCCTAGCAGAACTACAGGGGTGACCGACTCCCCTCCCTGTCCTCTCCTCTTCTTCCACTCCTCCTCTTCTGTCAACTTCACTCTCTGCCCGCTCCCCTGCTCCTCTATCACCTCTGTCTTTCTGTCTCTGAGTTCAGATTTTTCTTCTCTCTATGCTCTCCTGTCCTCTTATTCTCCCTCTGTTTTCTCTTTTGATTTTTTGCTTTTCACACCACTTCACCCGCTTTCTGTCTTCCCCTCTCTCCTCTGTTTCATCAGTCTTTTTTGCTTGCCTCTCTCACCCCTGCCCTCACCCTCTCTTCTTTCTCCCCCCCACATCACCTCATCATTTTCTCCCCTCTAGCAATCTCTCTCCCACTTGTCTCATCTCTCTATCCTTATCTTACCCTTGCCTCTCCTTTCTCTCTACTGTCTCATTTCAACTCTCAGCTTCAATTCATGCATGAAATATAAGTTAACTTGAATGATGTAGATGTAGGAGGGTGAAAACTGGCAATTATGAGGAGTTTTCAAAATTCAAAAGTCTTCTTTCCTTTACTTCTCTCCTCTCTCTCCTATCCTCTTTTCCCATTCTCTCTTTCTCACCCACCTCTTCCCTGTGTATTTCCTTAAACTTTGTTTCTTCCATTCTCAACTCTCCTTTTTACCTTTTTCTCTCTCTTTCTCTCTTTTCTCAGACAGCTGAAAGGAAGCTCACTTGACCTTGAACTCCACCTGAATATCAAGGAACAATGACCACTTTTTTCTCTTTTTAATGTTCTCTCTCAATTACAATGCAACTTTTGTACCTTTTATTCTCATTTACGTGTGTGTGTCCATGCATATTCAGCTCTCACACCAAAGCAGGCCATTACTGTATTATGTCCATTTTAATGTGTTTCTCTCCCTCTCTTTCTCTCCGTACTTTATTACATCTTGCTCACTTATTGAGCTGTAAGCTTGGCCAATCAATGAGCATTTATAATTCAGTGCTTTTACATATCACTCTGAGAGAGATTAAGAGAGGGAGTGAGAGAAAATAAGAGAGAAAAATGGCGAGCAGAGCAGCCATATTTTTACTTTGACATGAAGACCAGTCAAGGTTGTAAACAGCAATGTGAGTGTGTGTGCACTAAGATTAATTCTCAACACCCTCACAGCGCACACACACACTCTCACACACACACACCGTCATTGTGTCTAACCATGAGTATTATAGTGAGTTTGAAAAGTGCAGTAAAGCAGGGGTGAGGGTTAGGCCACTTCCACACTAAGCCGGCTAGAGTTTTCCTTTTGGCCCTCCAGGAAGCTGACATTTGTGTCAATATAATCAAACAAAATTTCTTTAATATCAAACAAAAATAAGAATTTGAGACAGAATAAAACTCACTGAAGCAAAAAAAAAAAAAAATGTTATCTCAAAAGTAAAACTTATTGTCCTGGAATTTCATCATTTTAGGTGCAAGGCCACTTGGCCTTTGGTGTTGTCAATTTTTTGAGGGCACAAAGGCCAAACTATTGGTCTTTTACTTTTTAGATAACTACTTTTTAGATGTCCTTTTGTTACAGCTCCCTCTGCTTCTCTCTCACTGATCAGACTTTTGCCCTCACTATCGGCTCTGCAGTTACACTGCCAGCTCTCTGGTTTGCGCTGCCTGACTTTCTGTTTGCAGTTCTGACACAAACCTTTTGTTTTTTCAGTGGTGCGTCCTCATTGGCTAATGAGTTTTTGAGTGACCGCTCAGTGCCCCTTACGTTGTTCTGTGCAGCAAGCTCGAGTTCCCTACCCGCTAGCTAACTTTCCTGGATTCCTACAAGATTAATAAAGTATAATATTAAACAGAAAAAATATATTGACGTGCAAATTAATCGCACAAACAAAAAAAACGCCCCCAGTGTGTGAAGGCCTTTAGCCCCAAGATGTGCTTTTGTGTGAGAGAGTTGTGAGAGTGTGTGTGTCTACCATGTGTAGTGTTTTCAAGCATCTGTGTCTGTGTAAACAGACACACACAGACACACATGGGACTAAGCGCAAGTAGTGCTTATTTATCACCCACTGAATTCCCAGAGCTGAAGAAGAAGAAGAGTGTGTTTTTTACTGCCAACAGCACTGCTCTCTCTATGTCTCTCTCTCTCTATGTCTCTCTCTCTCTATTATATATGCACACACTCAAAAACAAGTAAATATGCACATACAGTATATGTGTTACATTAACACATGCACGTACACAAACATACACAAACACAAAATGTATGCACCGGCACACTAACCCCAGAGCTTGCATGCATGTGTGTGTGTGTGTGTGTGTGCATGTGTGTCATGTACGTACGCATTTTACCGCCCTGAGCGTCTGTTTCTCCCACAGTAATCAGAATTGAGCAGCCGTGAAAATGCAGGACATGCATTCTGCAGTAGCTAATCATCTTGGACTGACAAATTTTATGAGTTTTAGGCTTTTTACGTTGCCAGAGGAGCGCGTCTGAGGCATTCGTCAATTCAGAGCAGCTCAGGGTAGACATGGACTCATTTTATTTTAGCATAATTATTTATTGAACATATATAGAGAAACGATGACACAAAGAGAGGTGGGGAGGAAAGAGCTGAGCTAATCAGCCCTTTTATCAACTTGTAACTTTCCCTCCAAGAATTTGAAAATAACGCTGCTACATGTGACATTTTAACATCAGTAAATTATTGCCACATTTAGAGACATTCATATTATTATTGTCATGGAGCCAGGTGCTCCATCTTGGTCTGCCTCCACTTCCTCCTAAAGACTCTCTCAGTGCTTAACAAACCATTTCAATCTTTTTTAGACCCTGTCATCTCTCACTAGTTGTTTTGAGCATGCCTTCCAGCACCTGCGACCTGATCCCTCTAACTGCCAGCTCACCTATGCATACACCTAGCATACACAGACTTTGTCAGATTGTCTGTGCTGATCCTGTAGCCAAAGATCTTTGGCCTTTGTACCCACCTAACTGCCTGTACCGGCCCAATATGTTCATACTGGACGATTCTGCACCAAACGATATACGTGGAATGCTATTGTTCAGTGCCAGCACAGGAAGTAGTGTGCACTTTTTTTTGTGCAGGAGTTTGAGAGGAAGTAGGTGATATTCCACCCAGTTGGTTTGATTATTTGTTACTATATAGATACATTCAGAAACACACTTACTGTATAACTTGTTTTTGATAGCAGGAAAAGTAGTGACCTTTAGCTATTGGATTCAACCATCACAATGAATATGAATACAAGCATACACTATAAATGAGGGGCATGTGCAAAAGCTGTATGGGTGCGTAGACCAAAGTTTGCTTTTTAAACAATGACCATGAACTCTTTGCCATAATCATGGCCTTTCCCTAAATGTAAGCAAGTCGTTTTAGTTGCTTAACCTTGACCACGCTGTTGTTGCCATGTGTGGATACTGGACAAATCTATCTATCCATCCATCATCTATAACAGCTTATCCTTAGAGGGTCAGGAGGGGCTGGAGCCAATCCCAGCTGACATTGGACAAGAGGCGGGGTACACCCTGGACAGGTCGCCAGTCAGTCACATAGACTCATAGACACATAGAGACAGACAAACATTCACACTCACAGTCACAGCTACGGGCAATTTAGAGTCGCCTGCTGGAGAAATAATTAATGGAAATATATTGGCATTGAACACATGAAAACATTGTCACTGAATCATCAAACAACAATGTTTTCTTTGGTGAGAGAATGTCGGCACAAGAAAATTCATAGCACGTTTGATTATTCTGTCATTTTGCCACTATACAGTTACTACAGTATTAACAAATTAGCCGAGCGCCAAGATGATGGTGTTGTTCTACATCGGAGTATAAATATTGTGTTGTAATGTTGGATCACACTGCAGATCCACACAAACAGATGGGGCTTACTCTTCACTTTTTGGAGAAAGTGTAAGGCAAATAGATTTCTATTTTGCATAACATAAATGCGTTTATGTGTCTTATTGCAAGACATTTGTTACATTATTAGTCAGTTTTGTAATTCTAACAATCAACCGAAGGCCGAGCATGAACCTGGATGGTGCAAGTACGTCGACTTACTGTAAGTCGATCCCATGATTCACCGTACCTTAAGCTTCCACTACTACTTATAATTTAACATGAATGACAATGCAATGAGGAGGTATTAAAGGCTTCTATTAATGCAGTTGGCCTTAAATTAGTATTAGAGCAACTACCCACATGCACACAAAAAGACACACACACAACATGAAACTTTAAAGTCTCATAAGTCAATAGTTTGAAGTTTTCTCTCTCTCTCAACACACACACACACACACACGCCCATGCCCTGCTAACACACTGCACAGCTACTCTACATAATTTTCCCTTGAGCAAAAGCCAGTTTAATCCCTGTAAATATTCATAACAGGAATGTGTAGGTTGAAGTGGCCCTTCACTCCGCACCTCCAGCAGGCTTAATACTTGATTTAAATTAGCTTGAGCGCTAAAAGCTCCTCTTAGCTGCGCTTCAGGTCGTGGACACCACACACCATTTGGCCTATACTTCAGATTTTGAAAGTAACTGACATATTGGCAGATAGAGGTTATTTACTGTAGGTGCTCTTTAGCTCACTTACTTATTCTCCAAATCTCCTCTTATCTAGATTGACTGATGACACGTTTTGACCAGTTTCGGCCGAGGGTGATATCCACTGCTGCTGTTCGTTTTTCTATGTAAGTGTCCATACAACGTATTCTGGCTGCACATTAGCCTTTCCTCATTTGCATAGAGTAGGGGTCAAGTCTACTTCATGCAAATGAGGGGCACCCAGTGTGGAAGATCACAAATCTCATAAACCAACTTTAGAACTATGTGAAGACGATTCACCATCTGCATGCCCTTTTCTTCCGCCTTGAATATTTTCAGTAACTTTTTATATAGAAGTTAGACTCAGAAAAAAAGTGCACTGTTTTTCCCCCCCTCCAGTTATTTTAAAAGAGAGACTCCAAGCAGCAAGTATTACAGAGCATTGTTTTATAGTGCTGTAATGATTGTGGAATTCTGGGTTCCGTCTATAAATCTGTGGAGATGTTTGGTTTTGAGTAACTTAATAAAACTTGTGCAGAGTGAATCCGGCCTAATCACAAGCTCTCCCGCCGCTGCCCACACATGTTTCAGGTGCTAACCCGGGGTTTAAACAGTTCAATCCTTGCCTACTCTTTCATCAAAAACAGATTAGCTCCACACACACACACACACACACACACTGATCTGCAAAATAGGTCTTGTTGAACCATTTACAGCCACACACACACACACTCACACGCACACACACACACACACACACATATTGATTACCTATCTCGCTCTCTCTCTCCTCAGAGTGGACCAAAACAGTTATAGACTAAATTTATGCTTTCTCCCTCCATGACGAAGATGGATCACTGTCAGAGAATTTATGGGTGGAATGAGCTAAGCATCCTCTTCTGTCTGTGTGTGTGTGTGTGTGTGTGTGTTACAGACAGCCACAAAACCTGAGCAGACAGGCAATCAACGAACACGAAAACTACAATGTACGCTCTAACAAAAGTAAGATACAACATGTGTGTGTAGAAGTAAATGCAAATGCAATTACCTGTGCAGTCATTCGTGTGCATGCACCTGCACATGTGTGCCTTTATTTGTTTGAATGTAAGTGTGTGTGTGTGTGTGTGTGTGTGTGTGTGTTTTTTTTGTGGGAGTTTGTACCACCTGAGGTCATATTGTTGAAACCAGGTCAGCCTTTCGCCCCGACCAGAGAGCAAGGACAGGCATACCCAAGGGCTCCAGTGTGTGTGTGTGTGTGTGTGTATTTATAGCTTTAGACAGGTGCATAACCCTATAACACACATCTAGCCCTCTACCTTTCATTGTTGTTCTGATTGTATATGTGTTTATGTGGCTGTGACTTCGTGTGTGTGTGTGTGTGTGCTTCTGCTTGTCTGTGTGTGTGCGTGTTCTCCCCAGAGCCTGCCATTGGCCTATTTCAGACTGAAATGTTAAACTGTAATGTATTTTTACCCCCTCTCTGACTCCAGCTAACCTGTCACTGACCTTGGTCCGACAACACAACCTGCACCTAAAGGCGCCTTCCACTCAGATTTCACAGTATACGCACGCCCACTGGGTCTTTAAAGGACATGAAATGGGCAAAATGTTTCTTTTGTTTCACACAAAACTGAACTTGTTTCCCTGCAAAGTGAAGATTATCGTTCTTCCTTTAGACAATATTAGGTGGGTGAAAATTGCTCTCCAGAATGACACATATGAGTGTTTCATTGATCTGACACCGCTTTCAGAAGGACAATTATCTTTGCAAAAAAAATATAACAGTTTTCTGATCTTACATCACAGTTGGTTATGGGTTGGTTACGTTTAGGCACAAAACAACTTGGTTAGGGTTAAGGAAAGATCATGTTTTGGATTAAAATAACTACTTGTTAAGGTTGGAGAGCAATTATGGTCATGGCTAAAAACAAAACAATGTTGACTTATGTCGGTAGGAAACAGGAACTGAACAGAGTGTTTAAGTCTGACATTTTGTTGACTCCACCCCGACCTCCTCAGCAGCAGCATCAAACTACTTCGTCCTTTGCTCCAACAGACAGGAATCATTATGCCTATAGCCGCTAGAGGGCCTTATTACTTGAACATGAACATAGGTCGTTAATGGGCATCTGCTGAAACGAATGATGCTGTTCTTGGGAGGACAGTCTCGATTGGGCCGGTACCCACAGACCTTCATTTGTGTGATTTTAAGAACTTGCTGAATACAAAGCCAGCATGTTAGATTCCTGCTGGGAAACTCTCATCCTTTTTGTTGTTGTTCTTCTTCTTCTTCTTCTTTTTTTTTTCTTTTTGCATTCCTGTCTTTCTAAAGTTAGCTTTAAGAAATACGAGACAAGATGGGGCCATAATATTGACAAGCTTGTGTGAGTGAGTGTGTGTGCATTCATCTATATGCAGGCCAGTGGCCAGAATGAAGACTGTGATTAATGAGTCTCCCAGTCAGAGATGCTAATCACTTGCAGCCACACACTCCAAACAAGACCCGTGCTTGTGTGTGTGTGTGTGTGTGTGTGTGTGACCTGGCTTGTTAGTTAAGGCACTCAGACTCACGTCTTCTCTATTATTCTCTTTCTAGACAGACTGTGAGAGAGTCAGACTCTCTAGATAGAAAGAGAGATACATATTGAAGCTGGGTACAAAATGTAGTGAATTATGGGTAAAATAAAAATATAAAAAACTAGTTTGTGTCCAAATGCCTTTCGGATGTGTGGTTGATTCTTCGCTGCAACTAGTTTTAGTGTTGTGTATGTGTTTTTATGTGTGCGTGGGGGTTGAGGAGTTGGGAAGGGGAGGATGGACCAAAAATGATTGACAGCTCGTCTGGACCAGGGTGGTCGGGTGGAACAGAGCTTCAACACAGCCCAGTAGACACAGACTCACACACACACACACACACACACACACACACACACACACACACACACACAAAAAAACACTCACAACAGGCCTAAACACATGAGCATAGAATCACTTTCTCCCCCTGTACAAAGACACACACACACACACACACACACACAAAACCACAGGGACCTCTCCTCACCTCAACTTGTCTCCCTCTGACAGCTTTCAACAGTGGTCAACGCACACACACACACACACACACACACACACACACACACACGCACACATATACATACAGAGCACACAAACACACCACACTGAACTCTTGACAGATACATCCTCCCACTCCCCTCCCTGTCACAGTGCTGGCTGCCTCACTACCAATGCATGGACACACACACACACACACACAAACACAGTGAAGGACAGCTTGGCTCTTGGTCAGGTCAATGGTTCGTGCTACGGAAACACCTTAACTTGTGAAAGCCAGGGGATATTTTCACTCTCTCCTCAAACTCTGTCAATTTGTCTCTTCCCCTACTCTCTCTCTTTCTCTCCTGCTGTTCATTCCGTTGCACAAAAACTAGCCTCAACCTCAGAAATGTAAGAATTTCTTCAGCTACTCTTATACAGAGATTTAGACCAAACAAGGTGGTCATTTCCACAATCCCACGGGATCTGATGTATTAATGATGCAGTTTTCTAGCTTTATAAAGTTTGGTGACTCTTTGAGTGCCTTGATTGACAGTTAGCCTACTTAAACAAGAGTGTGGCTATATAGGAGATCCTGCATGATTTCTGTGGTGGGTGGGAAAAAGAGGTAATGTTATTGAGTGTTAAGGCACAGATATAGTCCAAAAACGGACGTTGGCAGTGGACATGCATGCACTTCTGTTTGCTACATTTTGTGTCTAGATATTTTTAGTCATAAATTTTAGCCTGCATGCAGATGGTCCGTGCGTTCACAGACATGGGTAGATGAAATTTACATTAGGCAGACCCTTGAGGACCTTCGTGGCCATGCAGTGGCAACCTTTTTTGTCCGACGTACCCCCACAGCCATATCAGATGCCTTTATACCCCTGTATAATACCCCTTTGATAGAAGAGATGGCTTTATGGTATTGTTCATGATATTTTTTAGTAGTTTTGGCCAAGTTTGCATTTGTACTACTGTCGTTTGGAGTGACAGAAACTGGTTGTGTCAACCGTTTACCGTATCTTTGAGCTGTTTGTTGTCTTTTTTCCAGCTAGTCTTTCTGCAGTCTTAATCATCTTACAGCTGAATCAGGTTGGTGGAAAACTGAGGCATGTCTTGTGCAGCGGTCAGACTACCCTAGGTGGTAAATTATCGTGACAATAACTATAAAGATCAGCATCACGCAAATTTGTAATTTTGCTTGTGTGTTGATTTTTCTCCTAAACACAAATATGTGGATATTTATTATCAAATCATAATTTCTGATTTTTCACATTAGCTGAGCTTCACAATTTTCCACGTAGCCCCTGGTAACTGCACAAGTATCCCTGGTTGGGAATCACTGGCGTAAACTATAAGTTAAGTTTATAAAGGTATAAGATAACTTTCTTGCTCAACGGGGTGCTGCTGTGTAGCTGATCCTGACCTCTGACCTCTCAGTATTAGATTGGACATATTGCAATTCCATATCCAGTTCTCCGAATACATCCGTGCCTGACACTAAGTCTTGTCAGACTCCTCCCGAGGTTTCAGCATCAAAACATTAACATTACGGGTCACTTTTCTGGCCTGAAGCAGCCAACTACCACTCCTCCACATAATCTATTCTTATTTGCTTTCTTCTTTGGTGATGTATCCTTTTATCTAATTCTACAATAATCATATTTTTCCATCATTTAAGTTTCATCTAATTGAGTCTCATGGGACTATTAACCTTCTGGCCTGTAGCAGCTTGTTCAGCTGTTTTAATTGTTGCTCATATCGTGTTTGTTCACTTTGTTGCGTGCATTCATCTGCAGCATCAACTATCCAATTTCCCCACAGGGATCATTCAAGTTCCATATTATCTAATGTAATCTAAAGGGACAACTGACCCTGCTGGGTTAAACCCAACAAAATTTAGATCACAGGCAAACATGCACGTACTACACTTTCAGATCTCCCTCCCCGATCCAAACCAAAATGGGTGGCTTTTAAAAAGAGCCTTCAAATATTTTACACGACTCATTTACATTAGATTCTGTTCTTTTTGGAAAAAGGCAAAAGAAAAAGACACACTTTTCAGTTCAATGCAAACGCATGAAATGGAAAAGAGACAAGGACCTTTAAAAAATGGGAAAACAAAATGACCTTGTTTCAGTCTGTCATTTTAAAGTTCCAACTTCTGTACCACTGAAAATTGGGTTCTTCTCCAAAGAAAGATGCTTGAACAGTGTACAAGAAAAAAGATATTTTAAAAAAAACGGATAAATGGGCAGCTGTAATTTGATTGGGATGCTAATCAAAGGCAGCATTCTCCGCTGTCTGACACTGAGGGACAGCACCAAAGCCTTGAGAAGCTTTTGAAAAGTAGCCCTTCCTTTGAGTTTAAAAACGGGGTAGGAGGGCGATGAGCTAGGCTTTCAGCTCATTCAATACACCCTCACCATGTAAACACGTGTAACTTTTTATCAAAGGGCTGAGTGGAAGTGTGAAAGAATTTTGAGGTGCAATTAAGCTGTGCAAATGTAATTATGTTTACCAATTAACTAATTAAGATGATTTAATACTTGAATGTGGAAAATTGGGCTTCTACTTCTCTGAAAACAAGTTGTACATTTTAGTGATGGTGAAAAAAGCCCCGTCACCCTGCTTCTAACACACACACACACACACACACACACACACAAACAAGCACAAACATACATTCACAAACACACATTCACAAACACAAATACACATCTCCACTTCCAATTTTAGGGCCTTAAGGTCACTGACTTGGAATAAGGATGGGCATCAGTGCGTGCATGTGTTTTTGTGCTTACTCGTGTGTGTATGTGTAGGTGTGTGTGTGTGTGTGTGTGCGTGTGTGTGTCAGCAGGTTTTTAGCCTCATTAAACTATCACCTCCCAAGGCAATGGACTAACATGGCTTCCCTCTAGCAGCTGTTTTCACAGTCATTAGCTACTTAGCATCCGACCATGCTAACATGCTAAACACATGGTGTTGATAGCATTTTGTCTCGCTAACCACTGTGTTTTCCTTCTCATTTAGCTTTGAGTTACTTTTGGCTCTGAAGCACAGGAAAGTGTCTAACTGTCAAATGACAAGTTCCAACTATATTACATGTGAAACTGCTTTTTAATCTGTTTCACAGTGATTAGCTACACAGCATCGTTCCACTAGGATGCATTTGCAGTAAAGGAGATTTGTGATTTTCTGTATCACTCTAACATTAGCATCGCCTGTTGTATCAGTTGTGTTTAACTCCTAGCTTGTTTTTGTTTTGTTTTTAGCACCATGCTAACATGCTAGCTAAATCCTTGATTTTTAACATTCAGTAAAACAGTATAAACTAAAAACAATGCATGCAAATGTGAATAAAATTATAAACAAAGTTTTGTTATCATACAATAATTTCCTAAACAGAGCTTATCTCCAGAAATAGTATAGCATATTTAAGGTAATTCCTGTTCACCAGTATAACTCAGTAATTGTGATTCCTTTGTCAAAGATTGGGAGAAGACTGTCAACTTAACAAAATCCCTGTTCATACTTTGCACTAAAACTGCACAGCTCTGAATATAGTTGTGATCTACTAATTTGGTGATAGCTCTAGAGGTCTTCAATCCCAAATCGACCTGTGGATAATACCTAAATCCAATGTGCATGAATACATTTTCAAAAAAGAAAAAAGACAGAGATCAGAAAGGGACCCAAGGAGAGCAAGACCCAGTCTGAAAAGACCCAAAGAAGTTTAGACCTGACTGTAAATGAGGGGAACCTGAACAGACCCAAACAGAAAGAAAACAGCAATACTGGCAGCAGCATGATGTGCTACCAATTAACAAGCAGCTGCGGTTGAAAAGAGCAGCAATACATGTCATTTTTCCTGCACTTCACAGCACTTGCTGACACACCATGTGATCAGAGCTAATAGCAATCCATTTGTATCCATCTTGGTATTAGACATGTTGACACACACACCCATGGCAGTAGAACGGGACCCTACTTGGACGAGACCTCAATGAATATAATGTGGACCCGGCCTGACTCGGGGTCAGTGTACCCATGAAGACCTCAAGCCTCCACTGTAAACACAGGTGATTCCTGAACGCCTGATCAGTTTTGTAAGGCGGGTGTAGTACAACAATCCTCCCACCAGGCCTGATCACGACTTGATTTCCAGCCTTGCTTCTTGTGTTGTGTTTTGTTTTTTCTCTTCCTATGTTCTTGGTCTACTTCCAGTCATTGTGATTTTGTCTGAGCAAAGTAGAAACACTACACAGAACAACAACTGAAGATGTTTTCTTTTCCACACATGCCTTCTCTTTACACCCGGTGCATTCAGAGGACAATTAACATAACCAACACTATGCTTAACAGCATCACCTTCAAGTGGTTTTCTGTTCAGTGAACTGACATGTCCTGCTGCTGCAGTGCCCCTTGATTTGCTTTTACCACACGGTCATAATTAAGGTCTTTCTTTCTTGTTCTTTCTTTCTCTCTTTCTTTTTCTTCTGCCCACTCTCTTTCTTTCCTTTCTTCCTCTTGTTATTTAGTGAGAGAAGTCAGTCAGATGAATTGTGCTTGTTTTGCTTGTTCTCGCTTTCTTGTTATTTTATTTGTGCTTTCTTTTAATTTGCATATTTCATTTGTGGTAGTCAGCTTCTTCATTCTTTTATAGGACACAAGATCAAAAACTCAGCCTCTTATGCATTTTGTTACTCTTTCTTCTCATCTTGTTTATACCACTCTCTCAGTCCATCTTTTTCCTTTCTACTGACACAATCCTTCTCTCCTCTCACCTTTTCTCCCTCCCATCTTATGTTTCTATGCCTTCCTCCCTCATTTATTCCCTGCTTCTTTCTCTCTACATACTTCCTTTTCTCTCCTGTGTCTACAAAAATCCCAAATTCAGTCAAACTGAGGAGTACTGTAACTGGCAGTACGCTTGCCCATGCAGAACACTCTTCTGCTTTTCCATAGATTGCACTTTTAGGTATAAAAAAAACTTTACTTTGTCCTTCAAGGGTGGAAAACCAATTTGCCTTGAAATGAACTGTCTACTCTAAAAGCCACAAAATTGCAGAATGACTGATTGAAACATTCAACACATTCTTTGCATTCACATAAACTTCAGGCATAGCCTTCATTTTGTGAATGTACAATAGCAATATGTAGAGGAAGTTCAGCTAGACCGCATTATGCCACAATGACATTAACTTCTAGTGTGAAGGGAGTAACGGAAATTCTGCAGAACAAAGAATCAGTCAGACTGCAATCAAAAGTAAATGAAACCTTCCTCTGCCTCTTATTTACTTTCATTTAAAACACACAGACTAAATGAAATATATAACTAATGTAACAGCCCTCCACATTTCAACACCTCTTTGAATTCATGCAGAGATCAGGTATGATGAACTCTGACCAGCCACTAAAAATGTTAAATCGGCCAATCAAAATCACATCATCCAGTTTACACAGTACACTGTGTAATAAACAAATAGAGGCAGGCAGAGAATTAGTACTATCTGAAATCAGTGAAAGTCCTTTTGGTATTAGTTTCCATTTGACCCTAGTGATTCTAGCTGACTAGCATGCTAATAAGTAGCTAACTTGTACGCCTCAAATTTCAACATCCACCAAATTTGCACTTATTGGTTTGAACAGGTATAGCTGGCATTGTTTTACATTACATTTTCTCTCCAACATTAAGTAAATTAATTTAACCTTCTCTAAACCACACATTTAGCTATCTGTTACAAAAAAGGAAAGAAAATTCAAAACTTAATCAAACAGGCGTCACAGGAATTTGATGGTTTTTGACAAAAATACAAAATTTGGATTGCATTTTTTGAAGCATATTAAGTGAAAATGTGCACTTTTCATAAGTATATGAACATTTTTTCAACAATTGTGACGAATCCTGAAGATCAAAACACACACACACACACCTGAGTGCCCCCTACCATTGTAATTGGGCTCAACTATTATGGATGCTAAAGCCATCAACTGTGAACTGTGCACACACACACACACACACACACACACACCTGGACTCAGCGGTCATCCATCAGCACAGTGCCAGGTGCAAATACACAGCAGTGCATCTGTCTCTCAAACACACATGAGGCACGCATGAAAGTAGCTCGACAATAACAGTAAAAGGCCAAAGTACCACCTGCATGCTGAACAGAAAGAACACGTTTTGCTTTTTAGCACTCGTGAACACACACACACACACACACACACACACACACACACACACATCACTATGCAATCAGCTGGGGGTTTTTTTCACTACCTATAATCATGTCTAAGCACAGATGGGTGTTACCAAATTACACTTATTCTGTGTGTGTGTATGTGTGTCAGTGTGTGTCAGTGTGCAGGGGTGCACACTCCAGACAGAGAAAGAGAAAGGGAGGCTGAAAGAGTCACGATGTTGGTTTTATTTCATTTTTATAACATTTTTTAAAAAGTTGATTCAGTAGCTATGAGCTCTATTTCATTTCACTTCCAAATTCTTTCTTCTTGTCTTTTTTCTCCTTTATTTGTCTCTCTATTCCTCTCTTCTCATATAATGTGGAACCTTTTTTTATCAATATAATTTTATTTTTAACATTTATACTGCCCAGCCCTACACCATCACCTTATAACCTCCAGCTACCTTGTTCTTTGTCTTTAAATTCTTACTGTTTTCTTTTGTGTATCTTTGCTCTATTACTTTATCTGATTTCCTCTCTCCAATTCCAATATGTACTTTGTTGTTTTCTCCTTCTTCTGTATTGGCTCTTCCTACTTGGAGAAGAGCTGATCAAAATGAAGTGAGAGAGGGAATAATCCTGTGGGAGAGAGCAAGGGGGGGCGTGTAGGCTGTAGACAGGGAGAGGAAGAGAAAAGGGTAAAAAGGAATGAAACAGAGAAGGTGGGAGGCAGAAGCCGAGAGGGAGCGATCAATAAGTCAGGTCTGGTTTATCAGTCAGTATTAATGGGAATTAACCTTTAACCTGCACTCTCAATGACACGCTCGCAAACACAAACAGGCAGCGAGTCCTCTAATTGCAAATGTCATGTAGCTGCAAGGTGCTATCGACAACAGCTTATTACTAAGTGTTTGTGGATCTGTGTGTGTGTGTGTGTGTTAGAGAGACAGAGAGTGTTTGTGTGAGTATGTGTCCTTATATTGCTATCATTCTGAGAGCCAGACTGAGTTTAATGGCCTTGGCCGATTCATGTTTTTGGGATGACATTAGATGCAGGACTAGGTTGGTGGGGGTAGGTCACAGAGGAAGGTTAAAATTAGCTTACTTCAGATCTTGGATACTGGAAAAACTTTGGTTTCCTTTTGTCGGGGGGTTATTCTCAAATCTATGTTGAATTTTACTTGAATTTCAAAAAAACATCCCATGTTTGTTTCAGGTCGGGCTCTGAGTGGCTAGCCGCATTGCAGCAGCACCGACGAAACAAAAGGACGCAGTTCCATTTTCTTGCCACAAGCAGCATGGAGTGCAGTTGATGTTTTTACTTGCCGCATTGCGTTTCAGCTGCAAATGTCTGCATGCAGGTTGAGTCTCAAATCAGTCTGTTTACCAAACCTGGAGCACTGATGGAAATGAGACTGCAGCAAAAAAAAACATCAGGTACCAAACTAGCATTGAATGTTTGGTCAGATTCAATTTTTTATTAAATCATCATTTTGGTAAGTTCTTTAACTGCTGCTTCTATTAAGAAAAAATAAAAACTGATGCATTTTGGCTTAATAGTTTCTAGAAGAAGATGTTTATATTCCTCAGAGTGAGGTATCGAATATGTATAAATTTGTTTTTATTACCGAAACTGGCACCAGTATCACAAATAATACCCAACAATCAGCGATGCTTTATCTCCTCACTGTTTTTTTAAAAGGAAGTTTTACATTTCTCTACCTTGTGAAAGTGTCAAAAAAAAAAAAATCAGCATTTCTGATCTTCCAGATTTTGCTTTTTAAGATTTCAGGGTTGCTTGTATGTGCAAACATAAGACAGAATTTGGGCATCTGTCAGCATACATTTAGCTCTTAGGAAGAGCTGACAAAGTGATGCTCTCTACCACACACACACACGAGCACACACACACACACACACACCTACACACACACACACACACACACACACGAGCACACACACACACACAGGTGAGCGACATTCCACAGCCGGTAAACAAATTACAGACAGTTATGTGTGAAAATTCATTATCACATGTACACACACACACACTCAGCCAATCACTTACGTGAACCACAGAGCGAGGTATAATTACTCTCTCTCTCTCTCTCTCTCTCTCTCTCTCTGTCTTTCACTCATCTAAATGCTAATGCAGAATCTAACCTTTATGCAGCATAGCTAAGCTAACAACTGGCTTTGACTGTTGGGTGCTCTTTAGCACTGAGCTATATGGCAATTAACAGAGAGAGAGCGAGACAGAGAGTGAAAGGGAGGATCATGACTTTTGATTGTCAGACTGATGACAACATCTTTGGAAAATACCAGCTTTCACAACAAGGAAAAGAGTTGTGTGTGTGTGTGTGTGTGTGTGTGTGAATGCTCGTTTAAATGTTTGAGACAATGCCATGTTCACGTCATACTGTACAGACCAAATTGCCAGCAGGGCCACGTGAATAAAAATCCAATATTAGCACTAAAACAATCATCACATATGAATGCGCTACACTATAGTGCCAAAGATATGTGGGTGCCCAACGTTGTTTATGTCACTGTGCACAAAGCCAGGTCCATAAAGAAATGGTTTTCTTAGTTTCTGTGGCAGATCTCGACTGGCCTGCACAGAGCCCTGACCTCATCCTCACCTATGCTCTTGTGGCCGAATGGGAGTAAATCCCTGCAGCCGGGTTCCAAAATCTTGTGGAAAGAGTGGAGGCTGTTATAGAGACAGAGCGCAACGCGTCATACTCGCTGACACAATATGCAACCAAGGGCTGAAATGCTAAAAATAAATGCGTGTAGCAGCTAAAAACATTCAATTTCAGCATGTCAAAGGATTATTTTAGCAGCCTCTGTCTACCAGAGAGGACAAACTCAATATTGTGGGTCTGTCTCAGTGTCCCTTCTCAAGCTAAGCTACTGTAGTTAGCTAAGACACTTGCTAACATAATACTGCATAGCTTTCTGATTTAGCCACATTCCACTACACAAGTTTCATACTGTCAAGATGCTTTAGCTTAACTTACAGCAGTATAGTTAGCCTAAAACTGACATCTGGATATTTGACTGAGCAGTGACTAAATGCTGCTGCACACGTCGACACACTGAGTGTCAGGATCCCACAGTTTTCTTCCTGCTGATGCCTCACGTCTGGATCCATTTCTGGCTTCTTAAAGGTTCAGTTTTTGGGTTCGGCAGCTTATCTTTACCCTGTTGGTAGTGCATCCCACCACACAGCAGCTTTTAGGCAGGTTTCTGTTGTTTGCTAACAGACTGAAATGACAAGGAGGAACCTTCACGCAATACAAAGTCAATGGAGAGCGATGAATTGTTTTCCCCTCCGGTTGGGAGGGACTTAATTGTGCTCTGTCTCTATGGCAGCCAATGACACATTCAACTTTGACATGGGAATGTTTTTGTTCAGGTGTCCAAATACTTGTGTTTTGTATGTTGTATCTCAGTTTGCCGGGGGGTGGTTGTGAGCTCAAGGATGGTCTGTGTCAAGCTTGCTCAGATTTGTTCCAGAGCATCACACAAGCAGATACACACCGACAAACTAAAATCATGTTGCTGCAATAAAAGGTTAAAACCTCGACATGAATGTCCTGACTAAAATGTTTTAATATCAGCTGATGAAGTTAGGAGAGTCGAAGAAAAAGAGGGAATGGTAAACGTCTCCGATAGTACACCTCTGTGTGCATGTGTCCATGTATAAGTGTGTATCTACACTGTGTATCTGTATCTACGCTGTTTGATGAGTGTTTGGTTTTTGTGTATGTGTGTGCGTGCCTGTGTGTGTTTTGGTATTCAAGGCCCGAAAAGCTAGTTATCAGTATTCCATGACTGTATTCATTCACTGTTTTCCTCTACCAACCAGACACCAATTACTGCTGCCAATCACACACGCACACACACACACACACACACACGGACATACAGTACTAAGCAAAAACTGAATCGGACACACACACACACACACACACACACACACACCCCTGGGCAGTCCCAGTGTGTGAAAGTGTGAACAAAAGTCATCTATTACTCTGCCTCTCTTACACACACTAACACTCTCACACTGCCTCCCTCTTTCTCTGTTGCCATCTTAATTCCAAGATCATTAAAACCATTTTATTAATTTATGTATTAATTATTAAAAATGAACCATCATCTGCATAACCTCGGCATGTATGTGTGTGTGAGAGATCAAGGATATTTCCTCAGGTCCTTTAATGAAAACCATTGGGCTTTCAATGCAAATTGTTGAACCCCACAAGGCGCACACACACACACACACACATTTATTTTTTACTTATTGGTAAACTCGCACTTTGGAGAAGATAGTTTGTGACCTTGTAGACCTACACACTGCCTGGAGGTTGTGGAACAAACACACACACACACACACTCCCACACCCTCTAGGCTCGGTGTCAGCTTTATTCATCACCACACAGTGATCTTTTTTCACTTTTTTCGCAAGGGAAAACATACACACACAAACACACTCACCCACAGTCACCTGTATCGCTTTATGTACACACACACACACACACACACACACACACACCTGAACAGCACATTAATCTAGACATGAGCCTTATACATACATTTCAAACAAAACTACATGCACAAACATCCAGGCACGCGCACAAACACTGCTGTCCTTGCCTGTAAGCTAGTCAAGGACAGCACTATAGTAAACTAGTCAACTGGAGGCCTTTTTAAACAGGTGCTCTGTTTTCTACTGTCCAAAGCCATTCATCTCAACCTCGATCAAACAAAGAGAGAGAAACAGAGAGCGAGACCGAGGGAGAGTGAGAGAAAAGAGATAGAGAGAGAGGAAGGAACTTGTGTTAATTGTTATAAAGTGGAAAATGAAACATCTCTTTGCAAACTCTCAGTGTATCACTGAAACAAAACTCCTTTATCACTCTCTCTCTCTCTCTTTCATCTGTCTCTCTCTCTTAACGTCCACCTGATAACAGTCACAATCCAATCTTCAAAAATTCAATTAACTTTATCCGCCTCCTTAGCTCATTAGTCCGCATGCCTCGCTAGTGGGAACAAAAGTCGAAACAGAACATTCAGACCCGTCTTCCAGTAACAGCAGGTCTCATTTGCATGTCATTAGCATGTTGTTTGCATATCTGACCTGCTGCTTTCTGATTGCATTACGGCTTAACTGCATTTGAGTGATGTTGATTTCGCTGTTGTTCTTTTTGTATCAAGAGGTGAGCAGGTCTAACTGTTGTAACAGGTTAACAGGTAAAATAATGAAATAAGGCTGTCAGAACCAGGTTATCATGATTGAACACAGTCAGTGACATTCAACTACAACAGAAAATTACAAATTCCATCTATATTTATTGATGCAGCTCGTTCTACTAACCCTGTTTTGTGTTAAAAGGACAGTGGAGTCTGCATGGGAGTGCACATGAAACCTGTCTTTGCATGGTGACACACTATATCTTATGAAGCAGCTGGTTTAAGACATTTTGACATTTTAAAGTCCTAAGTTTTAGATTAAAGTAAGGTACTTTAAACATCCATCCTTTGTTAAAAAACAAAAGATACCTACTTAAACTTTTAAGGTACAGCCCCACACAGGTGACACTTATTTTGCCTGATTAGACCTCTTCTCAGGACTAATGTGGGTTAATTAATAATTGAAGACACCTATGTGGGTGAGCAGGGCCTCAACCGCTTTTATTGGGCAGTGGGGAGCTAGCGTAGCATAAGTGTAAGCAATAGTAAAAAAAAACAGAAAAAAAACACAGACGTTTGTGCCTTTTCAACATACATTAAAGAGTGCACATAATTTACAACTTTACAAAAGTGTTTTATGAGCAGTAGTGTTAGCATTAGGGCTTTGTGGGAAGAATTGCATGTGTAAGAGTGGATACATAGATGTGTTTCTGTGTGTGTGTGTGTGTGTGTGTGTGTGTGTGATGAGAGGAGAGCGTGAAAAGAGGCCATTGAGTCAAATGTTATGCTGCTATCTGCAGCTGCGCTGTAATAGCCTACATGCACGTAATGACTGCGTGTGTGCGTGTGTGCGTGTGTGTGTGTACGTGTGGGTGCGTTTTCTGACACGTAAAGTAGCGTTGACTGGCTAATGAGCAGCCATATTGTTTTGGAGTCTCATTAAGAACACATTTGCATTCGATTTTGTATTTTATTTGTGGCCATTCTGCTTTTAGCCTCAGGATTAGTACAACGTGGCACGAATCTCTTTGTTTCTTTGTTCCATTCTTTCTCTCTCCTTCTATCCTCCTGACTATTATCCTTTTACCTTGTAACCCCGCCTCCTTTCCCCATATAAAACTTCTGACAGACCAGGCTGACCTAAAGAACTAGCACAAAGGCTGATCAAACCTCTGCACTTGAACACATCACAAAGATGCTTACATGCATGTACATTCTGCGCCTTCTAATTTCATGCTACTGTGGATTATTATTTTAAAAGCATTCCAGTCTTAACAGATAGGGTCACAGACAACAAAAACATACTAAGATGGTCCATGATTATGTGTCTACCTCAGTGGGGAATCTGTGCTGTCTTCCAGCAGATGCATGCTCCTTCAAGGACAAGGAATTATTATTTTTTTGTAACTGTGCTCAGTAAAACTCCTCTGATGTGGAACTGGAGGTCCACCTGTGCAGCACGTCTGTCTGAGTCCCCCTACAGTTCCTTCAGTGTATCTTTCCACTGCAGGTCCTTCATTAGTGCTTTCACTTCAGGATTCTAAGGATCCTCTTTAAGCAAATAGTCCAGAATCCAGATCCAGATCCAAGCACAAGAACTAAATCAGGAACTAAAATTCCCTTTACCACATTTCAATTTGCGGTCTTAGTGTCAGTCTGTTTGTCAGGGGTGTTAAGCGCCACAAACCCCAATAGTTCTATGGGCCATCAGAAAGTACTAGCCCCCAGAGCAGGAACCTTTTGTGGATCAGGAACTATAATTCAGGAACTAAAGTTTGACATGTAGGTAAAGTTCTTGACTCGCTCAAAATGTTTTTAGGGTTCCTACAGTTGGAAATGACTCTCAGTACTAACACACTCAGACTGGAAAAATAGTTCTCTATCCAAGCGTTTTAGTCTAAGTGAACATTGTGTTTCACAAAGTTTTGAACCCTATAGATAGAGGCATTTGGCTGAAACGGGCAAGGAGGGAAAGTTGCAGGAGCCAGATCAAAGCGCCACCCCAGACTGAAACACTGGGAGCTGACTGAAAGTCTTCATATTTTTCTAAAGATAGTCACTAAGAATTAGGCCACAGTGAAAGGTTTGCACAACCTGCTTTCATCCGTCTCTCCTCTCATACCACCTTCTGGTGTGTGTGTATGTGCACACCTACTTATGCCAATATTGTAATGTGGCAGCTGCCCTTAAAAGTAAACTCTGGTATATTTAAACCTGGGTCCTCTTTTCTTTTTTTTTTTTTTTACAAATTTTGGGGTCGATAGGATCCCTACAGAGACAGACTTGTTTTTAAAAAGTAAGATCCGTTTTGTTTAACCAGAAACAGAAAGTCTCGCTCTGAAATCTCACAAGAGGTGAGTTGTTGCAGAAAGATGAAAGATCTCAAAGGATTACGTTGCAGCCATTGCAGCCCATTCGCGGATGCCGGTGGAGGTGATCTACTGAACCACTTCCAAAACTTTTGGTAACTATTAGTCATTTAGACCCTAAAATTTCTAAAAATAGGGCCCAGGTTTAAGTTTCTGTATCCTGAATCTGTAGCTTTATTTCCTTATCACTGGATAGCATTGATTGTTATGCTGTTTTTCTACAGCAGGTTTTCAACACCTATTAAAGCACAAAGCCAGTCTTGTGTTTAAAATGGTGCATGTGCTCCTTGACCCCCCTCTCCCTTTGTTTCCTCTTGCTGTTTTCCAGACACAGTCAGATTAGTAAAAGACAACAGGGTTCAAAATGAAATGTAAATTCTCGCCACATTGTGCAAACTTTACCACTAAGGTAACAGCAAGCTACTGCTAATTGTAGATAGATGCAATTTATTTTCTGTAAATGTAGTGAAACTAATTTCCAGCAGTGGTTCTCACTCTGACACTTCTGCACTTTTAATCTCACTACCAACAAAAGCACTTCAGGAGAAATGTGAGTTTTGTGATTTAAGAGTATCTACAAAATGCACTGAAACATTACAAATGAAATATAGTCTTTTCTGAGAGTACAGCTTTTTGAATGTGAACTTGATAGTAGCTGATACAACGCTGGTTAGCAGTCCTTATAGAGGACACAGCTAAAAAAGAGCTGCATCTACATAACGCGCACACACACACACACACACACACACCAAGCCAGCCTAACTCTGACCCTCTCCACAGGCAGCCATGCATGACGGTGGCATTAACTTTCAACAGAAAATTAGCCTCAGCCAACCAATTAACCAGCTCTAAAATCTCCTTAGTGAGGCCATAGTGTGCGTATGTGTGTGTGAGATAGAGAGAAACAAAAGAGAACATGTCGAGGGTGTGTGTCTGAGTGGGACAATCAGAAAAGAGAGGGTGTGTGCATTTGTGTGTGTGTGTGTGTGAATGTTGAGCAAAGGTTAATAGGACCTCAAGAGGGATAAGACAAGGGCCTTGTTACCTTCCCAGAGCTGTCTTCTCCTCCTGCCATTAACGCACACACACACACACACACACCCACACACACAGGGGCTCAGTGCCAAAGCTGGTGGTCTATTGAACAGCAGGGTAGTTCATTACTGTCCAAGCCTTACACTTGCACTAATACTCCTTAATACCCAACACTCCCCTCTTATCACACTCCCTCTCTATCTCTATCTTTTCTCTTTCTTTTTATGCCCCCCCGACACACACCAGACATGACTGAGCGTCTGAGAAACAAATTACCGTGTGCGCATGACATGACAGCTACGACAGTTGTAGCTAAGATTGTGCTTCAGGACTGGCGCGAGTTGAACAAGTTGAATGAGTAAACAAACAGTGATTAATTGGAGTTTGCAAATTGCATTTGGGCAAAAGACTTATTGATCCTCTTGATGTTGGCATGCCTAAAACTGAACTGTGTTCAACTAATGCTGGGAGGCTAGGCTAAGTGTTCAGTCACATCCAAAAAGCCAGTATTCAAATGACCATGTAGAGCACAAACAAATAGAGGCCAGGTAAAAAACTGTATCTTTCCCTCTTTCTGATAACGTTTTCCTTCTGTTTTTTCTTGACGTCCCACTCCTCTTATCTTTCTCTCTCTCCCTTGCTGACATCTTTCTTTCTTTCTTTGTTGACCTTTCTCTGACTCTCTTTACCTGAGAACATCCTTCTTTATCTCTCGCTCTGTTTATACCGTCTTATATTCTCCCTCTCTGTCACTATGCCATTCTTTTTGTCTCTCACCCTGTCACTTTCTCTCATTCTCTCCCTTTATCTCTCTTATTTTACATCTTGGGCTGTCACTCCCTCTTCCATTGCTCATCTCTCTCCATCTATCCATAAAGCTCTCCCTTTCTAATCACCCTCTTTTCTTCTCTCTCATGTTATCTCTTTCCTCTCTAAGCTTTAGAAAGGGAAAGAACTGCTCTCGTGGCATAGTTAAGATCTGCTCTGAAATACAGACAGGGTCGGCACAGTTGGCTGGCTGCTGCTGGTATTGCGTTTCTTCGGGTTTTGTTGCTGCTTTGTCAGTCATGCTATTCTGGGCTACAGACTGACAGTCTGATAGAATAAGACTACGGCTCTCAGATAGCTGCAGCCTCTGTTGCTTTGCAGCAGTGATACAAAAGTTATGGAAGTCACTTATAAACTTTCATACAGTGATAGGCTTTATATAATTTTCAGGTGAAATGCTGAAAATTACACACAAATGCTGATCAGAAGTGGACATAATGGAACAGCAGATGAAGAAATCATAAGCAGTACAGTATGTGCATGATAAACTGCAAGAAACATTAGTTTATGTTCCCATACTCCTGTGTTTATGTGCATTTACGATTTTCATAACAACGGATAAACACCAGAATAAAATTTTAAAAAGCTGAAATATTGTGAAAAAGCTGGTGTATCAACAAATAAAAGATACAGCAAAGGCTGAAGGATGTCAAAGTCAAGACGTACCTCTTTAGAATAACATCATCTTGGGTATGAAGAAGCAATAAAATGCCTTGAGGTATCAAAGTTGTTGGTGCTTGATTAATTATGTAATCTTGTCGCATACTCTTAGACAACAAGCCCTATACTAAGCAACAAAATTGCAAAAGTTTGGTTAGGTTTGGGCACAAACACTACGTGATTAAGTTTATCGTGATCGTGCTTAAAAGGAGGACTACCTGGTTAAGGTTAGGGAAAGACTGTGGTCATGGTTACAAGAAAGCAACTTTTGGCTGTTGGTTGGAAACGGGGTCCCTAAGAGCTTTTACGTTGGTAAAACAACATCACTCTACTTCCGCCTTTGCTTCTGACATAAACACAGGTCATTTTGGGCATTGGAACAAATGACCAACAGCTCAGTTTTCTGATAAGAACAGTATCCGATTAGATGATGGAGTTTTTGGAAAATTCACTTACTACTTGTACAACATTTATTTCCTCATCTGGTGTAAATAGACCAAGACTGTAAGTGGGACATTTTGGGAGCTGAGATTGTAAGGTTTTCACAACGAGAAGCATCAATCTGTTGATGGCATTTCTGGCGTTAATTGGGCCTCGAGTCTGGACTTTAAAATGATGAGACAATTTTTAACTACACTTGTGGAGCTGAAATGGGTCGTGCACCTGTTTCATGTGGGTCCATGTATGTTAAGAGTGTTTTAATGGACCATTATCTCACCACATACAACTGTGGAGGACTTAAAGTATATTCATAATTAGTCATGATTCATAACTCAGCAGTGGCCATCAACAAAGTCTCATCCAGCATCTGCTCTGCAATTATCTTCAACTAGTAGTAACAGCCACTGCAGCCGATTCTCTCCCAAAGGTTGTGGAGAGAGATTGAAAAAGCATTTTGTAATGCAAACCTCTACTCTTTTCAATTACAGGACAAGTTATTCTTTACACATTCTTAAAGCTGAAAAAGGTATAAAATTGTCTTGAAGATAAAGAGTCCGATAATATAAGACTAACACTGGCTATGTCCATAAATGTTTTGGTGCTTTCTGACTTGCACTGAGGGAATTCCCTTAAATCAAACTTAATTACCCAGAAGCCTCTTCCATCCCACCTAATTGAGTGAGTCATGAGAAGACATTTGCATCTAATTTTAGCAGATTTGTAGAGACACCCATTTTCATTCCTTGTAAAGCTAACTTAACTTTCATGTGCCCCACTCTCCTTCAAAATCACTCTTTATTATGACGATGATGGATCATGATGGCAATGTTCTTAACACGCTTTGTTTAAATCACGCTGAGACCAAAAAGGTGTGTTTTACTGTGGTGCTAATTCATCTCTGTCTAAAATAACATTAACTGAATGGGTCGCACAACTATCACTGTTTTCAGTGCAAAGTTCCTTTACAAGTAGTTCGTAGTAGGCATCTCTGTTTGTTTGCAGTACATATTAAATTGCTCTTGAAGGTTTTTGCCTTAATTTGGAATTTGCAAGAACAAAAATGCAACATGAAAGCACCAGTATTTTCATTTGCAGTAATACTTAAGTACGGCAACACTGTGAGTGTATAGGAAGTCTGTGTTTCTGTTGCTTTCTCTCTGCCTGTTCTCCCTCTCTATCTGGGTTGAAAGACTTTACTGATGCACAGCTTTCATCTAAAAATATACATGACAGCCTCTCTGTTATTTACAGTCAAAATGCCTTTTGCTCTTCAGCTTTCCATTAAGTCAAAGTTGATGTGAATGTATTTATAGCGTGTTTAGTAACAAACAGGCACTTCATGAAGTGCTTTACAGAGAACAAAGGACAGAGACATGGATTAAATATAGATCGTCGCTCTCCGTCTGTACGGATGTGATTTCTTGTCAGATTTTCTCTGCCTCTTTCTGTGCCGCTATAGCTTTTTTTTTCAGTCATGGAACATGTAGCATTGCTGGTTCATCTAGCTGCAAAGGTAAAGGCATTTTTGCTTTCTAATATCGGTCTACGGTAAATGAAATGGCTTTGTTCAAACATGACAGGATGACTGGGACTGATGGTACTGCTAGATAACAGAAGAAAGTTGGAAAAAAAATATCAAGGAAGAAAACTCTTGTCAGTTCTCTTTCAAGCTGCATAAATGATGGATTATAAAACATATAACTTTACCGTTGAGGCCTTAATTAATGACCACCTCGAGCATGAGGGATGCTCGCCCCTCTTCTCACTAATGGATCCCCTAATAAATGTTCTCATCAATTTCATCATTTATTAGATAGAATGTAGAATTTATTAAGTTCAGCACTGCTAAAAATGACAAGACTGTCTTGAATGTTGAAATGTTGAAATCTCTCCCTCTCTCTCTCTTTCTCTCTCTCTCACTTCACTTAAATTCAATATGCTTTATTGGCATGGATGTAACAAAAGACAATATTGCCAAAGCATCAGGTAATAATAACATTAAAAAAGAAAAGGAAAAAGGTACTCTCTCTATCTCTCTCTCAAAGATCAATTAAAATACATCTTTGAATCATATAAAATCATATAATAATATCAAACTGGCTCAGTCACAGAAGTTCATGGTTTATTAAACTGATTTTATTTTCACTGTGCATGAGAAATGACAATTAAATTACGAATTTCGTACAGGAGGAACAAGACGTCCCTTCGGTGTCTCTCTGTAGTTCTTATGTTCATGTGACAGCTTTCAGTTGACTGGAGCATGTCAGCATGGCTGAAATGTTATGAGGTCCGACCAAAATTGCCACTGTGATGGAAAAGGTCACTCGGGCACTTATTCAGACATGAGGATGACATGTAAAATCACCAGCACATTTACGTAATGAAGTGCATATATCAGAAAGGCTTTAGTGTCTTTTTTCTCTTTAGCCCTCCCCTTTAAACTTTCTAATCTCTCCCTTTCTACACCTCCTCCTCAGCAATCAACAATCTTTATTCCTCCTCCTCACCCTCTCCCACTCATTCTCCCATCATTTGTCATTTCTGCCCTTTATCCTCCACGGCCAATCGCTCTCACTCTCCTGCTCTCTCATCTCTTTCTCTCACCTCTTCCTCCACCTCCTCCTCACCGCTTCACTTCTCCCTCCCTCGTTTCCTCTCAATCTCCCCCACATTATTTATCTCTTTCCATCACTCCTCCGTTCTCTCCCCTCTCTGTGAGCGACAGGTAAAGCAGCCTCTGCCATGCTCACCAGCCGAGGAAATGGTTTTCCTGTCTATCTGTCCATCCACCTGTCTGTCTAACCTTCTGTCTGTCTGTATCACTTAACCAGGGAGCGTTTCCTGTAGCCGGCAATGACAGAGGCAATTATCTGTTAATCAGCATTCAATCTGAGATCACACACACACACACACACACACACACACCTTTAGACATATATACACTCACACTAAATGCACATGAGCACATGCACAAGCGGTGTTTTCCCTCTCAGTTCACATGCACTTCTAAACAGCAATTTTATGTGACTGACAGATGGATGGATGATGAAATAATGACATGTGGGTGGAATGACAGGCAGATTGGTTAGTGAACTAGTGGAAGTGAGGGTGAATGGGTGGATGAATGAATGAGAGGATGAATATTTAGACAGAATGATCAGAATAAGTGATCAGAAGGTGAATGGATGGATGGATGGATGGATGGATGGATGGAGGGAGGGAGGGTTAAAAATCACACACACGTCAAGAAGGAAGGATGAAGAGAAAGTGAGCGATAAAGAAAAGGGGAGCAGATGCTGGATTACAGTTCTGTACACTTGGCAGTATTTTAGTTAAGTGTGTGCATTTGTGTGTGTGTGTGTGTGTGTATGTGTGTGTGCAGATGAGAGTCCGTGAACAAGTAGAAGATGGTTGGCTTCTTCAGACTGCTCCATCGAGGGAGGACGTGTGTGTGTGTGTGTGTGTTGGCTTGCACGTGTATTTGTCTTTGTGTGTACAAGTGTGTGTGTGTAAATAATGAGAGGCGAAATCCAACTGCCAGGCAAATATTATGATGTTTGCTCTTCTTCTTCTTCTCTGTCTGCTGCGCTCTCTCCATCTCTCTCTATCCAAACCTCTTTCTTAAGTCTTTCTTAATTCATTCCCTCTTTTCCAACTTTATATTCTCGTTTAATCAGTTTTCTTCAGTCTGTTCTTCTTCCTCCTCTAGTTCTGTGCAATTGTCCTCATGAGTAAGACATTTTTCCAGTCTTCCCTCTCTTCTCTCAGTTTCTTTGCCACGTACCATCAGTATAATACATACACCATATACTGTTTTTGTCTCTCTTTCCTGTGTTTCTCTCTTGTCATCTTTGACCAGTTCTCCTCTCATAATTCCCTTTCTTCTCCACCTCTTATGCCCTTGTCTCATGCATATTACAATCAGATGGTACATAAGTGAGCTGTTACTTGAAACTACAGGAACAAAGTGCAAAAAATTTAAACAAGACTAAGTGTCATGCTAGCAGCCCTGTGAGGCGGCACTTAGGCACAGCTGTGCTTTGAGCTAAATTCTAATGTCATCATGTTAAACATTCTCACAATGACGATGCTAACTGCTGATTTTTAGCAGGTATAATGTTTACCATTTTCACCATCTTAGTTGTGTTAGCATGCTAACATTTGCTAATTAGCACTGAACACAAGTACAGCTGAAACTGATAGGGATGTTATTGATTTTGCAGGCATTTGGTCATAAATCAGTATTCAACAAATCAGTCAAGACCATAAATGTCAACCTCATGCTGGAGCTAGAGGAAGAGTCTGGGGATCACCAAGGTCCGTAGGATTCATTGTCTGGGAACAATGAATATCTGTACCAAATTTGGTGCCAATCCATCCAATAGATGTTGAGATATTTCAATGGAAACGTTGACCTGCTGGTGGCACTAGAAGAAAAGTCAGAGGATCACCAAAGTCAGTATTAATCCTTTGTGCACCAAATTTGATGGAAATCCATTGAATTTTTTTGAGACATTTCACTTTAAACCAAAAATGTCAACCTCATGGAGGTGCTAGAAAAAACAGGCCAGGGGATCACCAAAGTCATTAGGTTACATCATCTAGGATCCATGAATATCTGTACAAAATGCTGTTGCAATCTATCCAGTAGCTGTTAAGATATTTAGATCTGCATGGACCAAAGTCCAAATAGGTAAATAGTTTTGATAACTCACCAAAGCCATTGTTGAGATCTGAGAACACAGCAACACGGCTACAACGAGGTCCGATGGGGCAAGAAACACAAGCGGTCAGACAATCAGATTGCCAGATTATCTAAACCACTTTACTTTGAAGTAAAACTGAAAGTGAGTGTATCGCTCATTGCACAAAAAAATCTGTGTGCGCACCATTAAGGTAAGTATGGTAAGTCAAAACTCAACCTGCAACAGACAGTTCAGGTAATAATTTTACTGTTTGCCTTCATTTGTTTCTTTCTAATATGTTTTGCTAACCTGACTGCTTCTGTTTCCTGCCACGTTGTCCCTGCATTCCCAGATCAAAGCAGTTAAGAGGACTGATTGGAACAATGGACGTAACTACAAAAAGAGACCAAGACCCAAGTTGTAATAATCTGGAATTATACAATGGCCTATTTATCCAGTTACTGTAGAGTTTGATTTTTGTACAAAATGTTTTTTCACAGACCAGTTGAGAGTGGCTCTGACTACATCTGTGTATCCATCTTCTTGGTAAGACTTCCCACACAGTCTGACATAAATTAAATTTAGCCACTGTGAGAATAAAGTGAATGATGCTCAGATATCATCTAATATCTTCTTTCCCTTCTCTCTTTCTTCCAGCTAAACTCCATAAACCTGTTTATTACCTTCCTCCCTCTACCCACACTTATGTCTCATTTCCTCCTTTATTTTGCCATCCATCCTCTCACTCTTTTCCTCCCTCCCCCGTCATCTTCCTCCCTCTCTCTCCTCCCAAGCTTGTTGATTCAGCCGACTAAGCAGCCTCTCAGTCTTTCTTGCCTAACATCTTCTATTAAATATGGATTAATTACTTCGAAACCTTGTTAAGCTTCGTTAAGACCTCTTGCATTAATCAGCAGTTATTTTAATTAGAGGAAAGGAAGTTTTTAATGTGGCGCGCCGTGTATGTTTTACACCTCCGACATTCTAATCAACTCAATCACGACTTGATTTGTCTCCAAGTTTGTTTTGCCATTTGAGACTTTGGGAAAGGATATTAACCTTTATCCAACCAGGGAAGGTTGACTGAGCTTGTGTTCTCTTCTTCAGTAGTGTCTTGCCATGCTACTCAAATACAAGTTCTTGAAAGGACTCCTGTACGGAGTATTGGCTCTATGTTCACCAGCCCACCCTGATATTCCCACTTAGCTCTGAAATATAACCTTCAAACTTCTAGTCACATGCCTATGTCTAATTTCTATCTACCACTTTCCACGAAAATGTGTGATTTAGCTTTTTATACAAGCTGCTATAGCTAGGACGACCCATCATACGCATTCATAGGAAGTGGTGAGAAAGTCCTCCCGAGAAAAACAAGTGCACCGGTCGTTCAGCAAATGCCCAAAAACAACATACATTTACATTCAAGTGACAAAGCCCTCTAGCAGCCATAGTAATGATGATGACTCGAGAGCAAAGAAGGAAGTAGTTTAATGTTGTTATACAGCCACAAAGTCCGGCATGAATGGATGGGTCAACCAAACGCCAAAACTTTGACACAGGAGACAGGTGTTCCTTTCCTACCTACAGTCAGTGTTGGTTTCTTTTAATCATGACTGTGGTTGTTCCCTAACTGTAACCAAGTGGTTATTATTGTAAAAATGACGATAAATGTCTCCTAACCTTAACAAAGTAGTCATTCTAACCCAAACCATGATCTTTCCCTAACCCTAACCAATTTGTTTTTTGTGCTTAAATCTAACCAAACCTTAATCATAGCGATGAAAGATGAGAAAATGGCTTTATTGTTGAAACTGCAATGTCGTCCTGTCACAGGGATCTGCTCATCCTGTAAAAGAGAGTTAGCAACGTCTTTTATTCAGCTTTTTACTCATTTTCTTAAGTAATACTTGTGTTTTAATACCTTATGTTGCTCTGATCTGGTACAGTACCAACTACAGGCAACTTAGTTAACATTTCTGCAGCAACAACAACCTTTGGGGTTGGTGAGAACTCACTGAAGCTTAAACCTCCCATCAAGGAGTGCCATTATTACAAATATTCAAATTCCACCTTCAAAAAGTTGAGGAACCAGTTCTTCTCTTCCTTAAATTTTATAAATAGGTACATTTTCAACACATCCAGTCACCAAAAACCCTTTCTTGTAACCTCTAAGAGCTTGAAAGTTACACAAAACGCGGATCCTTGAGAAGGTGGAGTCAAAGTACAATAAAAGATGGGAATAGCCTGCACCATCCTTCCCCGAGGCTGAAGTTAACAGCCTCCTCAGGATAAAAACAAAAACATTTTCCACCTCATTTATGCCTGCTAGTATTCAACTGCTGAATTCCGTCTGGGATGCTATTATGCCCTTCCAAGGTTAAGGTTTCTGGGTGCACTGTTATATCATTTGTGACTGCTGTATAATTTATGGGCTGCTGTAAAATGATCCCTGTATAATTTATGTAATGAACGAATTAACTGTAATTAATGGTTTAACCTGTTAAAATGAAAGCGTCAGTGTCCACCAGCCATATCTTTAATTTAGGCTATTACAGATGCCTGGGCAAAGTGTTGGTGATGGTTTCTGCCGGTATGATGTAACTATTGCTCTTTTCTTCAAAGTTGGAATATATGTATATATTTACTAAAGATATAAGGTATGTAGCCTTCATAGGAGATGTACACGCATGCCGACTGAGTACCAGGTGTGCTTTTGCTGCATCTCCAAAATGTGTGGGGTGAATGCTGTTACAGTACACTATAAGAGTGCAAAATCTAAAGCTGCTGTGTGGAGATGAAATATATAAATATTACATTCCTCCAACCTTGAAATGATTATGCAACAAACAGCCAGCACAAATAAGTTTGAAAGCACATGTTTACTTTTTGTTTTTCTTAATAAACAATGTATTAAGGGTACACTTATGTTGACCGGTTTATGGTCATTTCTACATACACATCTGGAAAAGACATCATTGATTTTTAGTGTTTTAAGTTGTGATTTATCCATTTTGTACATTTTTCCACAAATCAAGACTCTGAGACTCTATCTGAGACCAGTTTGCACCTGGATGATCTGCTGTAAAGCCTTCACAGGTGGGGAAACAGATTTCTCTCAATTTTAATGCCTTGTCCATGATATTTGCATTTTAAGAGACATTGTACTCCACCAAATATCCTCAGCCCATTTAAGAAAGAATTATCTGTAGTACTAATGGATGAATGCTTGTACGTCTTTACTGGCTAGAGCTGTACATTTGTTTCCATTGAGTTGTGTGTACACTGCTGGCTCTGTTGATGCACCAGGCAAATTCGCCCCCAGGGCCACTAAATATCAATCCATTAGATGTGAGTTTCGAAGCTGCGTTATCGTTCACTGCTCATAGTATCTCATTCAGTTTTCAACTGTCAAATATCCCCGTGGCAGACATTCTTACACCATTTTCCATCACTGGAGAACTCAGTGTTGTTTGCCTCCTGCAGGGAAATAACTTTGTTGTTGTTTTCAGGCAATAACTTTGATAACCAGCCATGAGCTTCCAGACAAATAGCACTTCAATCAAAGCATGCAGAGGGGAACAGTCATACCAGCATTTATAACAACCAAATATCGGACCAAGATAAATGAAATTCAATGAGCTCACAGAGGCAAAGTAAATCTGTGCACAGCTATCACACTGTAACACACTAATTCTCACTTTGATCAATAGCAAACCACCTTGACAGTGCTTATCTTTGAGCGAAGGGAGAATCAGAGAGTCCAAAACCGAAGAATCATATTAGCTATGAGTAAGTGGTGTGGCTTGGTTTGAGGTCTGTCTTGAGATAGGGTTGGATGGTACAAATGTGTGTCTTGAAAAAACATTGTGAATTTATTGTTAGGTCAGGGCCCAAGCTAGCTAACTGGCAGAAGGTATTCATACTGTTGCGTGAAGTGGTTGTGAATGTCAAATTGGAGGTTTTGGAAAGTTAAAGAGATTGCCGGACACTCTGACATCAGAAAGGTGTGGAGGAAGGGGGATTTCAAAGCTGTTTGATCATCTGACAAGCACTTCTGATCCTGTAAACTGGCGCCTTTAGACCACTAGCTCACTGGGAGCAACCCAGCTAGCTTGGAGGGCTATTGTGGCTGGCAGGTAGTCCCGGTTAGTTAGTGTGTTACTGGTTAGCTCGCTAACAACTGTGGCTCGCCAACTAGCCGTGCGAGTAGTCCATATGTCAAGGAGCTTCCAGCACCACTTATTTCATGGGGGCATGCCAATACATTTCTCTGTGCCACTTTCGGGTGTAACCGGGTACTAATACTGCACCTCACACACTCTTGCACAAACACACACTTTTTTTCTCTCTAAGTGCATATCATTCACTGCAGAAAGTGGTCTCGCTCATCCTTTTCACCCTCTCTCTCTCGTTCAGCTCCGCTACCCACTTTAGCATTCATTCAATGTCCAACTCTCTCTCTCTCTCTCTCTCTCTGTCTCTCTCTGTCTCTCTCACACACACACGCGACGCCCCGGTACTCAGCATGCCCTGCTATTAGGCTGTCAGTTAGTCAGGCCAATAGAATAAGTGCAGTGGATTAGGCAGACACATACACAGACACACACACAGTGAGGGAGGATGGACAGCATACTAAACAGAGCGGGGCATGAGGTGACAGACATCCTGTCATAAAGCTCTCTCTCTCTCTCTCGAACACACACACACACCACAGAGGAAACAATTACAGCCACTCACACAGTCGATAACAGTGAGACATAATCAACTTAGTGTCATTTTCTTTTCATTTCTTGACCTCCTGTCCTCCTTTGTCTTTGTCATTTCCTCCAACCACTCGTCCTTTGCTCTTCCTTCTGCTTTTTTGTCTTTCTCTCCTACTCATCCTCCTTTTCCTCCTCTGCCTCATCTCGTCTAGACAGGAGTGATGAACGAGGCAAGAGACGACAAAACTATCTCTTTTGCCACAGTCTTGTCCTTTCACCCTCTCTTTGCCTTCATTCTCCTCTCCTTCCTTCTCCCCTCCTCCTTTCTCCTTCTTGTATTAGTCTTACCTTTATCCTTGCCTCCTATTTCTTCCTCCTCAAGGTCATCCTCTATTTTCCCTGTTCACTTCTATGCTCCTTTCTTTCTTCTCCTCTTTCTTCTCCTTGATCCT
>VMKM01002501.1:0-68573 GCA_008360985.2 Macquaria ambigua
TTAGTAACAAGCATTGATGGGATACGAGGGCATACAGATGGAGAGGAGGAGAGAGGAGCTCAGTGCATCATGGGAAGTCTCCCGGCAGTCTAGGCCTATAGCAGCATAACTAAGGGGTGGCTCAGGGGTCACCTGAGTCAGCCCTACAGCGGAGCACGAAAACACAAACTGTTGATGTTTTTGTAACAGGACGGCGATTCATTGACGGTGTATATGTATCTATGACAGGACTAATACGTTAATGTACTGATTTGACAAGTCGTAATGATTGTGTATACGGAGTGTAATGTTCATGTTAATGTCAGCATGATACTGTCTGTACAACATGCCAAACGTTAGCATATCAGCATACTAACGTGCTATGTGTTTAGCATCTCTTCTAGAAATGCCACACGATCCTGTTTGTATATTGAGCAACGTTAGTTGTTGTTGTTGTATACATCAACCAATCAATCAATTAAATAATCATACTTTATTTGTATAGGACTTTCATACAGATTTGTCCAGGATAAGCAGTAAAACAATGGGAGACTGATACATACATGATGAAAATAAAATCATAAATAATGAAAATTAAAACAATAAACTGGATAAAAAACAATTAAGGAGAAAACAGTAAAAAGTCACATAATGACCATAAACCATTCCAAGCAAAAGCCAGGCTAAAAAGGTAGGTAAGGTAGTCTTGGGAAACCTGCTCCAGTGGCTGGGATAATAAAATTTAAAATCTGCCTACCTACACTTTGAGAAACCGAAAAGATTTGTCAGGTGACCTGAGAGGCCTCCCTGATTTATACATTACAAATATGACAGATACGGCAGGTAGATTAATGCAAGACCATGTTTTTTATAAACTATTAAAATAACTTGGAAAATCAATGCAGGTTTTGTAGTCTCAACCCCAATGTTTAGAAACTTGTCTCTACAGTACGGTTGGGCAATATGGTGATACATACTGTGAGATAATTATCAAGTATCTGTTGGAGCTATTCATTGTATTCATGTAAACATTCATTTATTTATTTTGTTGCTGTTTTGTTTGAAGAATATGGCTGAATTAGTTTGATTACAATATTAGCAGCCTATCATTATTTTAGTTAATTGAAATACTTGTTAAGTCTACATATATGGGTATGCACGTATAGGACCAGCAGGCACCGGGAAGGTTCATGTTTCTTTTTTTACCAGGTCAAGACTGCTAGGACTGCAGATGCTATTGTTCTTTGTTTGTTTGTTTGCTTGCTGGGATGGTTAAGTAAACCGCACGAAACGTAATGCTTGCCTGGACAATGGACTTATTTTCCCTGTGTGAGATTTGTTCCTTAAGTGCCTCAGTGGCCGTTTGATTTGAGTTTTGTTTTTTTTAGTTAGAGGATAAATCACAACTACAGTATCTATAATGCCTTCAGTATCTATGTTTATGTTAGACCAATGTGGGCAATGTTGCAAATCAATGAGCAGGTCTGCTTGATGATGATTGACTCACTGTGATGAAGTACCTTGATTTTTCTAATTCACTAGATCAGCCAAAGACAGACATTCTCATCAGGTTATTTTATCTATAAAAGGTTTTCAATTGATTTTCCAGGAACGTACAACATCATGATATGTTTTTGACATCACAATATCAGGCTTATTTGCAGACACAAAACAATACAATGATGACAAATAATTCATTCCACACACATAAAAAGAATGTAAAAATATGAAATTTGTCATGTCGCGCGCGATAAAACAAAAGACAAACGCTGCTGAGCCATTTTTTTTATGACAGCGTCTGTACTGCTAGTCTTCGGATCAGTGCCTCATCATTTTCATTTTGATCCCCAGACGCATCAGCATAATGTCGGGGAACAGCTTGGTTCTACCCATAGTGCTGTGGGGCCGCACGGCTCCCACCCACTGCATCAGCAGCCTGCTGGTGATGGACGACTTCAGCACCATCATCACCGGCTGCCATGACGGACAGATTTGCCTCTGGGACATGACACCTGAGCTGGAGGTACTGATGAGGGTGAAGTTGGTAGTGATGTTAGGGGTTGTGTGTGCGTTTGTCACCTGTCTCTTATTTACTCTGCTTCTCGTCGTCTTATTATAACCCCCTGTTCTTCTTTTCTTTTGTGCTCAGATTTGTCCCAGGGCCATGCTGTTTGGTCATACAGCCTCCATCACCTGTCTGTCTAAAGCCAGTGCGTGCAGTGACAAACAGTACATCGTCAGTGCATCAGAGAGTGGGTGAGTATGTTTCATCACACACACACACATCTATCACTAGTTCCATATAGGTGGTGATTGCTTGCTCTAAAATGGAATAACAGAACGCCTTGTTAGCATGGATTTTTAACCCCAACATCTTTTTAAAATTCATCCAGAATCTTCTACACTTACTTTTTTCTTGTCACTTGTGCACCAGTTGTCTCATACATTGTTTCTTATTTTTTATTTTTTATTTCAGTAGGGACAATGCACAACACATATATTGTACCAGATATAGCTAAAAGCAAATTTTCATCTGTAGTCCCTGGGCGGAGGCCACTAGTGATGGTTACAGATCTAAAAAGATCAGTTATAATAAATCAAACAGACACAATTTAAACACCATACAAAAAATGAAGAAACAAAACAAAAAATGTCAGGTGACTCATCAGTTTATCAGTGGTTACAGCACTACTGAGGCGTACACATGGATCTGATAAAAAAAAAATACAGAAGGATGGAGTATTTTAATGCAATCATAGTCCTAGTCTCTGTAAAGCACTGTAAAACAACATTGGTTGTTTTTAAATGTTCTCTATGGATAAACTGACTTGACCACAGTAACTGTTATCATGGTTAAAGGGAATAAACTATCAACTTCTTTTTTTTAATATATGTATTTATTTAACTTTGCTAAATGTAATGTCAGTTACCATATTTACAAAATCTTTTAATATCAGTCAAATAGAAGAGGTGATCCACAAGTTCTAACTATAAACCCCAGGATGTAAGTTTAACTGCAATCATTTCCTTCTCATTTATGTCTAACCTCAGTTTATTCATGTTTTCAGAGAGATGTGTTTATGGGATGTGAACGATGGACGCTGTATAGAGTTCACCAAGCTGGCCTGTGCTCATACCGACATCCAAGTAAGACACACGCTCACATTTCATAAATCCTCATATAAAAGCTGGTATTCAAATATTGTCTTAGTCTCACAGAAACACAAAGTCACTAATAAAGGATGGGTAAATAACACCGAGGGGTGTGCAATTACTGTAATAGTGGAGCTCACATAGTAATTTCATCATAATATACATTTTCACAGCACTAATTGCAAATTCCAAAGAATTTAACTCCCCCCGTCGCCTTAGGTCTTTTGGGGCGAGTAGACAAATTCTTCTTTTGTTTTTTACTTCTGTGATTATGAGTGCTCTACAGTGTTGTAATACTACATGGTACAAGTGTTTGTCCACTTCTTTAAAGTCAAAACTGCTCCACCAAATGAAAATCTGCTCAAAGACTATAAACCAACCCCTTGAGAAACTCTATGAATCAGCCTACCATAATAACATTATTATTAACCAACAACATTGTCTCTGACTCCAACCATGTCCTGAACAGTGAATACAAATTGTTACCATCAAACTGGAGATACAGGGTTCTGCAATTTAATAAGGTTAGACTGAAGCACTCTTTTGTACACCAGTCAATCCTAAAATGAAATATGGAGCTTAATCCAAGATTAAATGTATGTTGAAAGGCCTTGAATATTGTCTTCTGTGATTGTAATGTTATGTTAAATGTTTGCATCTTTGTTTTTTTGTCTTACTTCTTGCCTTTTCTGTTATCTTGCGAATGGAGAAGCCGTGATGCAAGAAAAATCTGACTTGATCTGACAAAGTATCATCATCATCATCATAGTACAACAAAGTCACGTCATACTCACCACTCTGCTGCTCCCAGTTTCTCTTTTTAACACAAATACTCTTCATTCACTAGTTATTTCCAATCACTTCTGCTTTGCTGTTTTTCGATCACCTTCAAGCTACTGTCAGTGAAAATCAACACATCCTGCAGATTCTTCACATTAAAAGCATACCAGGAAAGGGAGGGGTTTTGCCCTTGAAGCTGCTGAAAGGCTAACAAAATGTTTTTTGATCAGATTGTGGTCATTTGACTCTCTCCTCCTGTTCCCATCTCTCCTCACCTTTTGGTCTCTCTCTGTCTCTCCTCCATGTTTCTCCTTCTCCTCTGTGGTTCTCCAGTTCTATCAGTTCACCATCGGCACTCAGAGGGAAGGACGTCTGCTCTGTAATGGCCATTACCCAGAAATCCTTGTGGTTGACGCCACCAGTCTGGAGGTCCTGTACTCGCTGATGTCCAAGATCTCTCCTGACTGGATCGGCTCCATGAGCATCATCCGATCCCACCGAACACAAGGTGAGAGGCACAGAGATATTTTAAAAGTGTATCAGTGAGTGTTTGCGCATAAAGCTGCGTTTCCTTGTATTGGTTTTCCTCAGTCAGTCTGCACAATTTGAGTTCTGTGTCAGCTAAGGGCCTGGGTCCATTTAGCATTTTGTTTTGAGTGCCAGCATCTTTTTTTCAATTGTTCCCAATGAGGAGAGAGCGTATGCGACCGCCTAGAGAAAAAACGCTAGTGGCGCTTCTTTTCAGGCAACCAATCATATATTAGATGGGGCTCGTCACCCTGGTAACCAAGAAAATGGATGAGAATCTTGTTCTGGCCATGTCTGTCTGTCCTGAGCTTGTCATAGAAGGAAAAGCACAGGTAACGATGGCTCAGTTCTATCAAGTGTCCCAGTAAGACATGCCAGTGAGCCAGCATGCCACAATACCAGGACCCTGGAACTAGCTCACCTAAATGGAATGCAGTCGTTTTTAATGTTATCAATAACACCTGTGCTGACAAGTCAAGTCCACTTGACTGTAATCAAACCATAGTGATGTCATATTTTGTTATATTACAGATATTTATGTTTTTGCTAGTCAGCCTTCCTATCACCAAACTGATTTTTATGTCAAGTGAGCTACATGTATTTAAAACTACCACCTTGCAGAAAATTATGTAATGTAAAAGTGTATTAGCCATTTAGAAGAGCCATTTGAGTAGTTTGCATCTGTCTGTGTAAATATAGTAAATTCTCACCGGTATGCATGAGTCTCAAATAATAGACTGAGGCATGGGTGGCATGGGCAAATGATGGCTGGTTACTAAAAAGGCCAGGTATAATACATTGAGGGGGGTGGGGCGGTTGAAATTAGCTCTAGCCTACTACAACAGCTCATGTGGTCATGTCATACTCACCACTCTTGATCCAGATGAATTAAGGTGGAAACAACTCTTTGGAAGTTTTGGTAATATTTATGCAGCTTCAGAAAGAAATGATCTAACTAATGCTTTTCATTTTGCATTCAGATTTGTACAAGATGAGAAGAAAATCTCTAAAGGTGGCAGTGATAACATCATGATCCCTAATGAGGGAGCAATACTGCTGCTATTGTAAAACCTAAAGTAGTGATTATGTTCAGATTGTTTCTGTTGTTCAGTTCAAGCATTTTACCCGCCTTTCCCCCATTTTCACAAGGTGTCCTCAATTTGTATAACGCAAAAGCAGACTCATGTATCACTGCTTGTTCATCCGCCCTTGCCAAAAGTTATTCTCGTTTCAGAAAGCTATTATTTTGGTCATTCATATGTTTTATCTTCAGGTCTTTAAGTTTGGATAACAATTCATCTTTCCATCGTAACTTATCTCTGTTATTGTGAGATGAGAGGGTAATGATCCAATCCCTGCTAGTTGCCTTAAGAGCCTCCCAAATTGTTTAAATGGGTAATGAGTTATTAAAGCAGCATTCTTTTTATTTTGAGTATCTTTTGTAAATGGGGCAAAAGTTTAATGAAACTGGAGCACGATCCAAAGTAATGACGTTATGAATAGATACTACGTCACCATTGCTTTCCACTTCTAACTCGACTTTTAGATTAATGCTAACAGAACGTATGTTTTTGTGTTAATATGATAAATGATCACGTTACACTAACATGTTAAATGTTAGCATGTTGCCATGTGAAATGTACGCTTGTTAATATGCTATCATGTAAACTGTTAACAGGCCCCAGCTTTGACTTTGACCCTGTCTCTCTGTCTCTATACAGAGGACACAGTGGTGGCAGTGTCAGTGACAGGGATTTTGAAGGTCTGGATCATCACAGCTGAGGTCAGCAAGATGCAGGTACACCGCCATACAGATGTTGTTTCTAAAAAAATACATCTTCTGTCTTCTGTCAGATCGGTGTATACTGCTGGAAAGTTTGTAAACTCAAGTGGAAGTGAACACAGGCCTTTACAGTATTGCTATGACTATTATGGAACATTTTAATATTTAGTTTTATATGTGAACATACATTAATAATAACTAATGAATACACCGTAAATTTATTTTCCCCAATAAAATCCAAATATCAAGAAATGAATCAAAACAAATATCAGCTGATACATCATCATTTTCAATCTCTAATATTGATATGCGTATCAGCTCAGGCTTGTAGTCTACTTGTCTACTTTGTAGTGTGTGTGTTTGCATGTGGAGTGGGGACATAAATCTGTTTACATAGTCACATTGTGGGGACTTGCCTTCCTTATGGGGACAAAATGCAAGTCCCCATATTATAACAGTCATTCACTTTTAGGGTGAAGACTTGGTTAGGGTATGGTTAGGTTAAGGTTAAGTTTGGCTTAGGGGTAGGGTTAGGGTAAGTGTCCAGGAAATGAATGTAAGTCCTCTGAAGTGATGGAAACACAACTGTGTTCGTTTGTGTTCAGGACCTGGACCCTGTGTTTGAAGAAGAGTCCAAACCCATCTACTGTCACGGCTGTCAGAGTATTTCCTTCTGTACCTTCACTCAGAGCAGCCTGCTGGTCGTCTGCTCCAAGTACTGGAGGGTAAGAACCTGTACCTCTAATACCTCTAAGTAATACTACGCACCAAGTACTGGAGTAGAGTACTGCATGGATGGGAAATTTTGGCCAGAGCTGACAGCTACATTAATGAACATGTGTATCTCTCTTTCTCACATGTGTCAGGTGTTTGATGCAGGTGACTACTCGCTGCTCTGCTCGGTACCGAGTGACAACGACCAGGCCTGGACTGGAGGAGAGTTCATCGCCGCAGACAAAGTCATCATCTGGACCGAAAACGGCTGCAGTTACATCTACAAGCTGCCCGCCAGGTAAACCTGCTGCTCCTCCGGCTCTCCCGTCACAGCTCACCACAGAAGAAGAGCACAGACTTACTGTCACGCTCAGCTTAAGTCATGGGAGCTGTACAAGCAGATACGTTAAATGGCTTTTTCTGACAGTGTGTAACATGTGCTACACAAAAACTGTAGACTTATTGTGTGTGTGTGTGTGTGTGTGTGTGTGTGTATTCCTCAGCTGTCTGCCTGCTAGTGAACATTTCCGCAGTGATGTTGGGAAAACCAAAGAAGGCTCGATCCCTCCGCTGGTCTACAGCATTGCAGACCACTCAGACAAACAGGTCAGTCCTCCATCCTTCACTCTGTCCAGTTATCAGTTTACCATAAACACATGTCTGACACTTTAAAACTAAACTGAAGAGTTGGTAATTTAAATCAAATGCTTGGAAATTTCAGCAAATTAGTTTTAGCTTCCAATCTAACACATGACTGAATTTTCTTGTTTTATGAAAAAGGGAACTTTGTAAAGACAGTTCCATAACACATTGCAATAGTCAGCAAAAATATTGTCACTCACCACTGTGCTGCCATATCTGGTTTCTCTTAGCTTAGCTATATGAGCTGGGCTAACCTGACTAGCATGGTTTAGCAAACAAACAACTGTGACACTGACGGAACTTTTTGAATTTTGAACACTTTTGAATTTGTGTTGCATACATCCACAAAGGTAGACTGTAATAGTTGGTTCATAGAACAAAACTGAAAACAACTGAAAATAACTGCAAACAATGTAATGGAGCGCGCCTAGCTAATCGTGAGTGAGTGAGTTTCACCTACATCTCAGAGAGGTTCTGCATCTAAAAATGCCAGGAGAAAACAAAAGAACCACATTTTGTGTTGCTGTACTCGCTGTATAAGAATCCATCTACATATTAATCAAGTACATGTGTACCTGTTTGGCCAATACATCTATGATATCCTTCATTAATCAGTTCAACAATGTATATTCACTGGAATCATAGATATGTATCATTAATATAGTGATTTATATTTATATTATTTGGCGGAGGCATACAACCGCAGGGCGGTAATTCTAGTTTAAAGGTGAGAAGGAAAGAGTAGTAAAGTAAAAGTGTACCTCTGTAATTTCCATTCTCTCAGAGGAACTTCATAGACTACAGATTGGAGATGTTGTCGCCCAAAATGAGTCGACAAAGATCAGCCTTTAAAATTATGACAAAGATATCATGCAACCACCGGCTGTCATTTATTCTCGTACTTTGTGTAAAGCATTCACAGTTCAAGTCTAGAAGTGAAGATGTCACTGAACTGACATCAACATGGTGGAGGAAGGAAATAGAATAGAATAGTTTAGAACAGCCCTGATGTAAAAGTCAGAGGATGCTATCCTGAAAACAACAGACATTGACTTAACTATAATTTGTAGTAATGTAGGCATTGGCCACAAATTTGGTGTGTTTGCTATTAATGAAAACTCAACACTTCTTCCATATTACACTGTTGTCTTTATAAATTTGGTATAATGTACATTTCCACAACAATAATTCAATCAGTGCAACAACATCATGTCACAGTCACCACTCTGCTGCTCTCATTTACTCTTGAAACAAATACTGTTCTCAATTACTGATCAATTGTAGTGTGTTCTACTTTGTTGGTTTTTCTTTCATTAAGCTGCAGTCATTAAAATTCAACACTTCCTGCACAGATGTTTCACATTAAAAGCCTTTCAGCAGCTCAAAGGGCATGATCCCTCCCATTCCTGGTAGGCTTTTAATTTTAAACCTCTGCAGGAAGTGCTAACTTTTATTGATGGTAACTTAACAGCAATTGAAAAAACAGCAAAGTGGAAGCGCTTGTAACACGAATTCTGTTTTCATTCCATAATTACTTCCTAAGAGACACTTTGACCAGTAGAATGGTACATTACATGACACATGTTGGTGCACTGTTGCAAAGTACTGTGGAAATGTTCATTTTACTGAAATTACTGTGTGAGCCATTATAGAACAGGTAATTCCTTTATTTAATCGTGCTGGCTGTTATTTGAGACTCTGCCATTGTTTGAATACCAGCTTTTATTTGAGAATTTAATAATAACATTGAAATCTACAAACATTTTAGTACTACTACTTATTAAGAATAGCTAAATCATCAGTACCTCTTAGTCTTAAATCAGATGGTGAATGGTCGCGATTAATCCATGTGTGTGAGCCTGATGGTGTTTTGTGTGTTCTGCGTAGTTATGATTTCATTTTAGACCTCCAGTATGTTGTTGTTATGTCTATTTATAATTTATTGTCTTGTAGGTATTTATTTGTTGTCTGTGCCTTTTTGTTGTTTTTGTTGTTCCTTTTATTATTCTGTCTTCTGATGCTGCCATGCCCCCTCCTTTGACCTCCTCACTCCTCTCAGAAGGAAGGAGAAGGAGGTGAGGAGGAGCAGGAGGTGGTTGTGGAGGTGATGTGCCTCCCTGCCAGTGGGTGCGACTTGGAGCTCTACACCGCAGAGCTGCTATACCGCCACCGGCCTATAGAGGCGCCAGTAAGCCCTAAAAAAAGCACACTGAAAACCTAAGGCAGGAAGAAGAAGGTTGACCTTGTTGGCTGAGCTGCAAAAGCTAAAATGGACATAATTACAGAGCTAACACCAGTACCATTTTAGTAGCCTTTAGTTGAAATATAATCTTTTAAGAGTCATTGATTCCAAGCTCATGCCATTTTGTGTCTTAATTGAGCCTCATGTTTACATGTGGGTATGCAAAATGGTTCAAGTTAGATTATTGAAAGTAAAGTATTATGCTATTAAAGGACCATACCAGTGGTTGAGCATGTTTTAGCCCACTGACTACAAATTGTTAATTCTCTGCATAACTGCTGGGTATCCAGTATTTGAATATGTCCTGTACTGATTTGTAAAATTAAGTTTTATTTACAAAACATTAGGGCTGTAAAACAGTTATTTTCATTATCAATGGATATGATTTTATTGTATTACTTTGGTTAATTGATTAGTATATAAAATGTCAGACAGTTGTGAAAAATGCCCCCGGACCTTCCTAAAGCCCAAGGTCAAGTTTTCAAATGTTTTGTTTTGTTTTGTTTGACCAACAGTCTAAATCCCAAAGATATTCAGTTTACAATGATATAAAACAGAGAAAAGCAGCAAATTCTCACATACGAGAAGACCGATTAATCACCTAATCACTTATAATCATCATTTCAATCATCTGACTAAGAGAACTAAATGTTGACTGTGATGGATTATCTCTCTGCAGCAAGTTTCAAGCTCAGATTTTCACAGAAATGAACTTAAACCAATGCCAATGGTAAGGTCAAATATCTGAAAAAACAGTGGTATGGTTCTTTTTAAGTGAGGTTGGTGTCAGGTGTAGATAGAGTTAAGATGAGTGGGAGGTTTTAAATGTACTTTTGAGTAGTTTTTTTTTCATGATAGGTTTACAGTCAACTTGTCTATGAGTTGTGACTTGCTGACTTGCAGCTCAGCCAGAAAATAGTGACCGGAGATGAGAGGAGCAAACTGTGAGAACAGCAGTTTAAACACAGACATCCGCTCAGTGGCTCACATTCACCCTGCACCGCGGTAATAAACAGGGAGGTGAAGTCAGTCTCATGATGTGTGTTGTTATCCTTTCTAAACCTCCATACTAACTTGGGTCATTTCAGAAATAAAATCAATGGTTGCATTCTGAATGAAAGAGCACCTAAATGTAGAAGAATATGACTTTGTTTGCCTATATGAGAACTCAAAGGGCTCTGCGGTATCATGACTAATGCTAACTTACCTAACATAACCGAGCTGAGAATTTGTGTTTGCACAATTAACTATCATTCCAGATTGATTAACTAATGTCTGTCGTTAAATCCTTGTTACATGTAAATCAGAGTGGATCAGATGGAATTTCACCTCCTGCCATTTATTGCTATAAAATGTCTGCTATTGGAAGTGTGAATGACATTTATCATTCAGTAAGAACCACACAGTAAGAAGTACATAGAAAAATGGGATTCTATTAATACTAATATTAAAAATAATCATGAGAATTTAAAGAATATTTTACTTTATTCTTTTTTTAAAGCCTTTATTGTTTCTTTGAGAAACAGAAAAGTCATAACAGCGAGAAGAAAGAAAAATTACATCAGTCATCATTTTTACAACACAAGTGATAATGGTATTATGATATCATCAGTTATCGTTAGCCGGTCAATATGAACTTTAAACTAACTTCAGCTTGACAATTGTCACTCTATTGGCTAAAATGTGTGACCAACTGGTAAAAGTTTTCTTCATTCCCAACATTGGGGGTTGCTTCTGATTAATTACTGCAAACCTAATGTACATTATGATTTATCAATCACCTGCTGAGCCGAATCAGACAGATCCTGATGCATTGCATCTCTTTATCAATGTAGTTACTAGATGGTAGTTTAAACAATTTCCTCACTCATGAAATGCGTGGCCTTTGCTGTTTGATGTAGCACCACTGCTCATTTTCTCTGAAGCTTAATTAACCCAATATTAGATTTCATAAAAATCTAATAATTTCTTCTGACATTAGTGGAGGTGGTCTTTATATCAGGTGAGGAGGGGGCCTCCTCTATAAAATCCCTGAGATTTTATATATATAAAAATCTCTCTCTCTCTCTCTCTCTCTCTCTCTCTCTCTCTCTCTCTCTCTCTCTCTCTCTCTCTCTCTCTCTCTCTCTCTCTCTCTCTCTCTCTCTCTCTGTGTGTCTGTGTGTGAGAGAGAGAGGTTCTGTATAACCTGACTGAGCATGTATATGGAAAACAACAGTGGGCCAAGAATAAACCCTTGGGAAACACCATTATTAATGCAAAAAGCAGATCCTTTATCCAGGAGAAGCAATTACAGGTGTTTGCGAATTTACACTGTAGCCTTCAGACACCTTTTCAAATTGTTGGAATAGACGTGTAAGCCACTGAGTCGATGACATTGAGTGAACTGCCTGTTTTGTTTGCTCCTCTCTTTGGTTTCCTTCCTGCCTGACTAAGGGACTGAACTCATTCTGGTTCACCTGATTTCATGCTCTCTTCCCACTAAAATAAAACTCCTCCTCAAAAAGCACCATCACCCTCCTCATCTGTCTTCATACTTATGAAGATGCATGCAAAGTCCCCAAGCTGCTTTTTAACTAAATAATGAGCCTCTGAGTTTATGACAAACCAAAGATACACAACAGGAAGTGACAGGAATACCATGGCATTTTGGATTAAATGTGGTTGCTTATCTTCACCAGGCACCTGTCCCTTTTTAGTTTATACGTTTATCCTTTGTTTTAAGTTTACAGATAAACGCTAATGATGTGTACTAGACATATTAGTGACACAAAAGAGTTGTAGAAATGTAGAAATTTTGTTGCAGTGACTCGGGTACCAACTGTGGAATTCATCTTATGTATATTTAAATATTATTGCTCAGTATCAGGGATGCAACTTTTACATATTCATATTTGTGTTTAAATACAGTATCAGATACAGATAGGACAAGAGGAAATGGTGTTTCTATGTGTGGCCGTCAGACCTCGTTCAACAACTGTTAGCAAAACATTTTTTGTGTTTGTTTAATCCCTCTGTGAATACTAGTTGGGTGAGGTTTTCCTGTAGTTGTCTGGACTACCTATAGTTATCTAACACTCACTTAAGATGTGACATTCAGTCCAAAAAAAGTGTTTGCAGATGAACAAAGGTTTAAAGTAATAGTAGTAATATTTAACTCCCAGAAACATCTTACTTTCTAGTATTTTAGTAAATAGCCTCCCTGGTTTCTGATGTGCTCTATTTTTGACCTGCTGATGATGGTGCTTGCTGTTAACACAAACTAAACACGTCCTCCATGTTTATTTGTTATCTTCATACATTTAGGATAATGTACATTTCTAAATTCCATCAGTACAACAACAACGTAATTTCATACTCAGCAGTCTGCTGCTCTGAATTTTTTGTCAGTGAAACTTTCTTCTTTCTTTCAGTGAAAGACTTGTGCACAGATGTTTCCCATTAAAAGACATAAGCCATCCCTCTCATGGTAGGCTTTTAATTTGGAACATCTGCAGGAAATGTTGACTTCCATTGACAGTAGCACTGATAAAAGAAGTGATTGGATTTGTACATGAAAACTAAAAATGCTGTGGAAATTTACATTATCCTCAATTTACATGTTGTACTTTTATACCCAATTTAAGTTTGGGATTAAGAATATTTGCCAAAAAATGACCCAGATGAACGGGTAGAAACCTCACCCATCTGCCGCACAGAGCTAATCAAAACGAACACAAAAAATGTTTGCAAGTCACCGTTGTGTTGATATTCTCTCTCTGTCTTTCTCTGCCTCTCTACTGCTGTCTGCTCAAAACACAACACTCACTGATGTTGGATTTATTTATTCACATCTTATATTGAGGTGTGTGTGTGTGTGTGTGTGTGTGTGTGTGTGTGTGTGTGTGTGTGTGTGTGTTCAAAAAAACATTTGGTGGCACTTTGCATACCCTCTCTGATCGTTCCCAGTGTTCAGATGAGATGACTTCTGTACTTCTTTAAATGTTGTAGTTGCCGTGGTGACGGCAGCCCATGCTTCTTACACATCCACAGGCTCACTAGAGTTAGCATTAGCAACATGCAAGCTTAGAGGCTAGATTTGTTTAGTAATCCATTTTTTAATTCTCTCACAGTAATGCTCAAAATCAGGGTATTTGTCCCCATCCTTTTGACTATAGTCACGGTACCTATGTGTCATAACCTGGGCAGGTGTGAAGCCATGGAGCTGTCAGAAACAGTCAGGCCGTTGACTACAGATTAGCAGTCCCTGCCACAGCATGATACTGCAAACTAACGGACTGCCCCTGCTGAGGTCCAGCTGCTGTTTGTTAATCCAAATCAGCCAAACATTGAAGAGGAAAATCCACCCTGAAGCAGAACTGCCAGATTGATTAATTGGCATTAAGTGTTGAAGATGTTTCAGCTAAGTGGCCAGACTTGGTCAAACACACTTTTAGTGTTTTTCCACTGCAGGACCTAACAACCTGTAACCTGGGGCTTCCCATATCCTGACCCTTTTAAAAACGTTCTGAGTAGGTTGTTCCTTGTTTGTCCACTGTATTTTACAAACTGGGACGTTTCAGATATACAGCATTAAAAAGGTCGTAACAGACGTGTATGCACTGTTTAATAGGCAAGTGAACTAAGCAGTTGTAGGGTTAGACAACAATTTAAGAAGTGGCATTGATATTGTTATTGTTTTTCTATCATGTTTATGCGAACATGAACTGACGGAGGAGAATCCAGGGCACTACTTGGGCTGGCACAAGCTAGTTAGTGGCCCAAAGCAGCATCCAGTTTTCCAGTTTTTCAGTTTTTAACGGCTGACTCCAGCTCCCTCTGAATGACCTCATCTACCCGAATAGTAGTTTAGGCCTGGACATCTTTATTTCTCCATTTTCTTTTTTTGGCACCTGGCACTGCGTACAGTGATTTGCCAGGTGTGCAGAGGTGTGAAAGTAGGCAGGATTTGAACTTGTCTCTCACAGCATGGTGCAACACCATGAATGCCTTCAAGGAGAGTCAGAAAGTGCGCTCCATTATCCCCATATGTATGATTCATTATGTCTTGCCTCTGTGTGGCCATTCAGAAAAGGTACAATTAGTTAGTTTTTTGAAGTTGTAGGTGGGTGGAGATGTACTGTAGTAAGTCCTAGTTTGTAAAGCATACTACTGAGACCTTTAGTATCTCCTCTTGAGCAGTGCCCAAATTTAGTTCCAGGAACCAACCCTCAAAGTGGACGGAGAACAGTGGAAACAATAGCAGAACACATAACAAGGAACTACCTTCTCCTGTGTTAAAGGTATATCCTACAAGCTGGGAACATAAGTAAAAAATCCAGTGTACCCTTGGTCTTCACATGTGTTTTTGAATTACTTTTTACTTACTGTCTATAAAGCAAAGACACATCTCAGTTTTCTCTCTTTTTTTGAGTAACCACTCTTGGGAACTCTAGTAACCACTGATCAAAGTCACACTTTGGGAATAACATAGGTTAGTTCTGTTTTGGGGTGGATTGTTCCTTTTATGGCAAAAAAACCCTGCTGCCCTCCTCCCATCTCCACCATTTTCCCCCAGTAACCTCTGGATTGATCATGTTGCAGTTTGAAATATGAACACAATTTTAATTATGTGTTATAATTCCAGCAGTAGTTATTTTTTCCTGTAGAGGTCAGTTTTATCACGAAGGTCCAAAATCAATGAGCTGCCGCACGTCAGACTTTTGATTGGGCTCAAAAGGGCACCAGGACACAGCTGAAGCCAGCACCTGCACCCACTTTGGCAGGAAACCTTGTGAGCCTAGCTGGCTTGTAAAACGGTTAAAGTGACACGTGAAGTCATCCTCAAATATTGTCATGGTTGGTAACGGGACAAAAATCAGCCCAAGTTTTGGTGATTCTTAACAAAACTGACCTAATTTCATTTGGTGCTACTTTCACATTGGAGCCCTGGTGAGTTTCCTACCTCGTGTTTAAACCCGTCAGGCTCTCATGTATCCAGAGTGATAGATTTGACACAACTGTCCTGTCTATGGCTCTTGATTCTGTCCATGATTTCCTTCAGTGGACAGACGTTACACCTCACAGTGCTGCTGAACCGAGCAAAGGGAAACTCACCTGTTAATGTACAGTGGTAGCCACTGTAAAAGACACCTGATCCGCTCCTCCTGATCACACCGGAGGGACAAATGTAATGAAGGTCATGTGACTGATTAAGACTATATAGATTGATCTGTACAGTGCAAACAGGAACTGCTAGTTGCTAATGCAGCACGACTTCTAATGTTGCTGATTCTACAAAATCAACATATTGGCTAAAAACACTTTCCAGGTGTAGCCCGCTGCTAACTCAATGACTTACATGGCAGCATTATACTTCTTCCCCAAAGCATGATCGCAACTAAATCAAAATCTATAAAAATAGTTGACATTTTTGGTGTTATTGAAATATCTCAACAACTGTAGCATGGATTGCCATGAACTTTGATACAGACATTCATGGATTCATTGTAATAACTTTGGTGATCCCTTGACTTTTCCTGTAGTGCCATCATCATGTCAAAATGTTTATTTGGTCAGTACCAATTACCAACAACATCAATAAAAACTATATAAGTGTTCTGTAAGTTGTAAACAATACAAATAGTGCAAAGGAAATAAATATTGAATGGATATACATGGAGTGGATGATTATGGACAGTATATGCTTGTATACATGTCTATATACTGTATATTTACAGTGTGCAGGATTTATATTGACAGTGACAGTGCATGTTGATGTGTACATTTTAAAAACATGCATTTTAAACTAAAAATATCATCTATAATGGAAGTAAGTGGATGTTTTGGTGTTAGAGGGTTATTTACACTATAAGACTGATGTTAACTGTTGGTCAGAGTGATGGCCTGTGGAAAGAAATGGTTGTGCAGAGGACAGACTGGATGATTGCGGTGTAGAACTGGATCAGCAGCTCCTGAGGCAGGTTGATTTTCCTGAGCTGGTGCAGGAAGTACATCCTCTGCTGGGCCTTCTTGATAATTGTGTCGATGTTGGACACCCACTTTAGGTCCTGGGAGATTGTGGAGCCCAGAAACCTGAAGGTTTCCACAGCAGACACAGTGCTGTTGAGTATGGTGATGAGGGGCAGTGTATGGGGGCTCTTTCTGAAGTCCACTGTCATCTCTGAAGTTTTGAGCGTCTTTAGCTCCAGGTTGTTATGACCGCACCTCCGGTGTCTCCTGCAAATCCCATAGAGAGCTATTGCTCTTCCAGCTAAAAGCTTGGTAAAACATTCCGGTTCAGTGAAAAACTGTGAAAACTGAACAAAAAAATAAAAGCAGAGAAACCAGAGTCTTGTATTTCATTAGGTGACCTAGAGCATGTATACCACATGCCAGTTGATGCCATTTCTGTTTAACCTAACTTGCTCTGAAAATAACAATATGAGGTATTTGTAGCTAAGAAATGAAGTGACTATAAACAGAGTGTAAATTGAGCAAAGACAGCTGAGGGTTCAAAGGGTGAAAATAGTTGAAATATTAGGTAAGACATGGTGAAGTTTAGGTATTAGTTTGTATGAGAACCTGGGAAGACAGTTGGCCACTTATATTTTGGTTAGCTTCAGTCACATGACCCTCATCCTGTCTGTACCTGTAGTTTTAACACCACCAGTCCTTCCTCTGTGCTGCATTAGCACATGTTCTAATGGGTGAAGCAACAGCTGGGGTATGATCATTGGACTTCTACAGTGGTTACATTTGGTTTTATTTCACTGCTACACTTCATATACCACTGTTTCTATCAGCCCTTACCTGAATGAAAGCCCCAGTAAAACCCAAATAGCATGTTAGAATTAGTCAGTATGTACTATCAAATGATTTTTACAGCCTGTAGAGGGGTCAGATGTCCAGGCGAATCAGAGATGTGTGGTTCTGTTTTTCTGCAGTTTGCTGTGTGTTGTTGCTGTTTGTATGAAGGCAACCAGAGAGCAAAACCAAACATTTCAGCTTCACATGGCCCTCAGACTCAAAACCAATATGGCATGAAAAACTATACTCATAAAGTCCATAATGTCCAGTTGTCGTTTACTCCACAATGAGCAGTCTTTAAGGGAAAGATATGTGAGTGCTCTGATGAATTTTGGGCTGAAATTCCCCAAAACACAACTTTCCAGGTTTAATTGGGGAGTTTGGGGCTTCAGGTTTTCAGCTGTTGACATGTCTTTTTTTACCGACCATCCTCTAGCTGCTGATCTGTCCTCCTGTGACTCGGTTCTTCTTTGGCCGACGGGAGCCCTTCCATAAGCTGCTGATCCAGGGAGACTCAGCGGGCAGACTGTCCCTGTGGAGCATCCCAGACGCGTCGCCTCTGCAGCTGCCGTCAACCGCTGCAGGTAACGACGATGTGACAGACATGACACAAAAAGTCCACTGGTGTTTGCACAGTGACATTACAGAGTGATCTGTCTTCCCCCTCACAAATGATCTAAACACTAGTTTTACAAAAATATTCTTATTTATATAAGAAAAGTTCATAAGAGCACAGGTTACAGGAAAACGACAAAAAGAACGCCCATAACAACAAACTACTTGTCATCAGTAATCCCTCTTAGTAATTGTTGGATGAACACTTGCGAATTAATTATAAAGTTATAGGAAAAATTCTAAAAAGTTAATATATATATAGTGTTATATTTAAAAGAAATGCCATCAGATTGTTGTTGTCTTATTCATTGTCCATGAAGTCCATATGCTTGAAGTAGTTAATAAATAGTCTACAAATCTTTTCACACTAACACTAAACATAGTAATAAGTTAACATCTGTCTTTTCAGATGACATTTTGTTAGTGTGTGTTTGTGTGAAGTAGGTAGAGAAGTAAATTCCCTGAGATGGCAGCAGTGGCGGTGGTGGTGGCTGAGTGACATCTTGTGGCCAAAATGTGTCATGTAGCTGTTGACTGATCAAGTCAATATTGTTGATATTTTTTATGTTTTTTTTTTTTTAACAGGGCTCATGAATTGGGGAATATGAAATTAATGTTGTAAAGCTTAAAGTTAAGAAAAAGACAAAAATGTGCTTCTTTTTTTGAAACTTCACTTAAATTTGACTTTTATTAAAATGAATTGACAAAGGATGTTTACATTTAATTAGTACAGTTTTTAATTAGTAGGATTTGATCAAATACACTCATTAGATATGGCATTTGCTGCATGAAATAGTTTCTCTGCTATACTAATAACTTGCTTCCCTCTGGTTTTGACTGTATCTCTGTCTCTCTCTGTCTCTGTGCAGAGCTGCAGGTATCGTCCACCATCAGTCTCCAGGAGGCGTTTGATAAATTGACCCCCGTGTCTGCAGGGATCATTGACCAGCTCAGTGTCCTGCCTGGAAAAGAAGAACCCATCAAGGTTCGAACCCAGACATTGCAACGCTTATGTTTTTAGTCCTTGACCAAAATGAATTGTTTGACATCTCTCACAAGTCCAGAAGTCTTTGTGCAGAAAAAATCTGGAAATGTATCGGTTCACATATATTTGGCTTCTTATTGCAGCTTACTAAAGTTTAGCTAATTGGATAAGGAGTTTGGCTGTTAGGTTCCTGACTGTGTGTGTGTGTGTGTGTGTTTTGTTCCACTCAGGTGACGGCCAGCGTATACATCCCCTCTCAGGGTCGCCTGGTGTGCGGGAGAGAAGACGGCAGCATCATCCTGGTTCCTGCCACTCAGACCGCCATCGTCCAGCTGCTGCAGGGGGAGCACATGCTCAGGAGAGGTGAGGGAGGAAGGACAAAATGTCCAGGGTTGGAAAAATAGAAGTCAACACTAAACAGACCATCTGATTTCTACATTAAGTGAACAAATCTGGGGCTGGTCTTAGTCCATTCTGATTGTTGTGTCCATCTGTCCTGCAGGCTGGCCGCCCCATCGTACCCTGCGAGGTCACCGGAACAAGGTGACGTGCGTCCTGTACCCGTACCAGATCTCCCCCCGCTACGACCAGCGCTCGCTGGTGTCCGGAGGAGTGGACTTCTCTGTCATTGTCTGGGACATTTTCACCGGTGAGATGAAGCACATTTTCTGTGTCCACGGGGGAGAGATCACCCAGCTCATCGTCCCGCCTGAAAACTGCAGCGTAAGACCTCTGACATATAGCTTTATGTGTTTGTTTCTTTTGTGTCTTTTCTTTTTCACTTTTCTTCCTTTGTCTTTTTCTTGTCACAAACAAATCACTAGACACCTTCTCTTTTTTCAGTCTCGTCTTGCTTGTTTTTCTTTGGCTCATTTTGTTGGTTGTTTGTTGTGTCTGTGTATGATGAATGTGACTGAGTAGTGTGTTATGTTGCTGACATTAGATTAAATGTTACGGGGTGATGTCATTGTTGTTACTATGGAAATAACTTTAATGACATTGTGTTGTGGTCAGATGATGAATGCACAGACACACACACACAGCAAACAAAACAAATGAAAACATTATATTGTTTAACTGACATTAAGATCAAATGGTCAGAACTGTGTTGTTGCCATGGAAATCAGATGTCAGATGCTGTTGTGTTGTTGGAGCTGGACTAGAATGACCTATCACACATAGGCTTTAATTAAGATTGGATGTTTTGCATCTGTGCACTTTTGGAAAATCAATGAAACCTTAAATTAAGTTTCTAAGTCTTTTTTAATTATCTTTTTATTGGGAGATACCAAAGTCCATACAAACAATGTGATTATTGTAATAAGACTTATCTATCCAAGCCTTCTGTGAAAACAGTTGTAACTGACGATGAGATACAGAAGCAAGTAAGAACCAATAAAATAAATACATAATAGAAAAACAGAACTTGATAAATAGAACCAGAATATTGGGGTGTACCTCCATGATAATCAATTCACTTAAAACAAAATAAAAGAAAGGACAGAGAAATTCACATTAAACAAATGATGGACGTACAGGTGTAATGTACAAAATCCAACTCTCAACATTTTGTCCTGTTGCAGTCTAATACAAAATGTTATTTGTTCCATCCTAAAGATATTATAAATAATGTCAATCCAATCAATAGTTCAAAACCTATGCCTGAATGAAGACTTTTAGTAGAATATTATTTAAGTACTTTTGTTTATTTACCTTCATTAATTGCTCAATATCGTGCCGAAATTGAAAAAAGCTGCCGAGACAGCAGATTGTGAGCTGTAGTTTCCCCAGTAAACACACTAACCTCTTCGGCTGTCGCAGTCCCTCCTGCCCGGCCTGCCGCTGAGCTCCTCTCGGGGTCCCTCCTCCTCCGGAGCCGTAATGGGCAACGTTAATACATTTTTAGTATAGTGACAAAATAATGGCCCTTGTGCGAAACCACAAAAATAAAACTGGAAGCAAGACCAGTCAGGGAATTGTGGTATAAAGTTATGGAAACGTTTTCAGATTCATACAGAAAATCAGTGGAAACCCTGGATTCAGGTTGGGGTTTGACTCTCATAAAACCAGTCTTGTGTTACTGGACAAACCTTACAAACAGCTCTGAGCTGCTGTGACCAGCAGGCATCGCTCATCTGGATTATAGTTTGTTTGCTCAGATTGTAAAATGCTTCTGCCCTGCATCTAACCACATAACCCGTTTTTGGACTCATCTTTTTCTTTGTTTTTGCTCGGTAACCAAAACCGTACTGCTTAACTATAGCTGAGACTGAGGTTTTTAGTTTTTACTCCATCAAAAGTTAATTGTCAGTGTTTTGTTTGTTGGTATTTTACACATTAACTACTGTACATCTGGTAATACTGGCTAAAATTATGTTCCATACTACTTCCCACAGCGCTGTGGACTACTTAACTAGTGGGTGAAACCCCTAAACACTGGCAGGCACCAAAGTCAGAAATTGTCCTAGACACAGTGGCTTTAAAATTCATGACAGCTAAACCTAAAAAATATACAGTATATTAAAGGATTCAGATTCAATAATGAGATCAATTCAATCTGGTCCTCCACTAGTCTGTCAGTGACCTTCCATCGTATTCTCAGGTACAGTTCTTTACATTATCATTGTTGCCTGCTGTGTTACCTTTGCAGACTCGGGTGCAGCACTGCGTCTGCTCGGTGGCCAGCGACCACTCCGTCGGCCTGCTCAGTCTCAGGGAGAGGAAGTGCATCATGCTGGCGTCGCGCCACCTCTTCCCAATCCAGGTTATCAAGTGGCGTCCGGCAGATGACTACCTGGTGGTGGGATGCTGTGACGGCTCCGTCTACGTCTGGCAGATGGATACAGGTGAGAACAGGGTGACCAGGTAGGGAGCGCGTCCTCTTCTGCCTCTTTGGAGTTGGGTAAATGCTGAACCACTGGCATGAGTTAAAACTTGTGATCAAGAAGTACAGCTGCAGATGCTATCCTTAACTTTTTCCAATCAATGAATAGCAATGAATGGCTGGCAATGAACTTCTGAATAGCTCCAAATAATCAAATCCCATTAATTCTCACATTTGTCTACATTACAGGCAGAGCATGTGAAATAGCCTTAAATACCCCGTTGCAACTATACAGAAATTTGTTTGTCACCTTTCTTCCAGCTCTTAAATCTCTGCCTTTATATTTCAGAAGGTTCATTTGCTTTGGGAACTGCAGATTTAACCTCAGGATGATCGCTGATTTCAGATTGGGTGGTATCTGTGAAAACATGTTGCAACATTAAAGTCTGATGACCATCAAGCCATCCTTGAACCCCTGTAACTTACTCAAAGAGCACAAAACTGTGTTTTTCATTGTCACTAAATACAAATTTTCATTACTGTTAAAACCAGTATGAACCTCAACAGGTTCACTACTTCTAGCCACACCCAACAGAGACTTTCTCTATTTTCAATGCTCTATGCTCCAAAAGTACTGCCAAATCTACTAAATCTGTCTGGAATTTTACTTTTTAACCCCTTTTGCCCAGAAATGTGTTCCTAAAGATCATGTACAACCTGCTACATGTTGATTGCGTTGTACTTGTAATGCTTTTAAAATAAAGGTTAAGAACCTTAAACGTTTTAATGAAATGTAGTTCAGTTGCATTAGATGGCTAGATGTCTTTTCACCAGCAAATCACCAAAACCACAACTTACTGTGCTGCGCTGTTATCAGCTGCTCCGACAATAAACTTCCATTTTAAAAAGGAGAGCAAAATCCACAATCCTATCCTAAATGAAGCCACTATCTCTTTATTTTTTCGTGTTTCGTCTCCACGCTTGCATTCTGAGACGCGTGCCAACAAAGGACTGCTAAAGACTGATAACTTGCTAGCTGGGCACTCTGCATGTTTCCTGGCTGAAGTTCCACTTTTACAATTGCATGTGTTTCAGATTTTTGTTATATGGTGTTTTTCATCTGATTGCAAATCAAGAAATTATGAATTGCAAGTTTGTTGACTTGTAGTATGATCAAGAGCTAGCAAGTAAAGCTGGCTAGGACTACACTGCACTTTCTGACTTTGGAGGACGGACAGAAGCGGTACATTAATGTTATTTTTTCCTAAAACCTGTGTCATAACCAAATTCCCACTGGTGGTTTGATACTGAATAACTTCATACTTACTACTTACATACTTCCACAGTCTACCTTCATCTGTCAGAGGGGCGACTATGATTAACCCAAATATCCATGCTTTCATCATCAGTGAAAATGCGTTCAGTGCGAGTCTGCCACCACAGTGATGGCGGCGTCACTAGAGAGCACAACAAATGGCCAGATTAGTCTGTAGCTGGAGACGCAGCACAGATGGATAAACATCAAGAAATAGTTCCAGCACGTAACTCCCCCTAAAACACAAATTGTCATTTTTCTGGATAAACAAACGAGATACAACGTGTTAATTAGTGAGCATTACAGGTGTTTGTCGGTGTATTTTTGAACTTTGACAGAGCCAGGCTAGTTGTTTCCCTTGCATCCAGTCTTTATGCTGAACTAGACTAACCGTGTCCTTAATCCAGCTCCGTACTTAACACACAGACATGAGAGTGGTATTAATCATCTCATATAACACTCAGAAATGAAGTGAATATGTGACTATTCCTTTAAATCTCATCTCTCTCTTCAGACTCCTCTGTGCCCTCTATCCTATGTTTAGTCGTTGCCATGATAACACAGTTTGTACTAAACATGTATGTGGCACAGCATAGAGGTAACATTAGCTTGAATGATGACTAGCCACTGCAAAAGACCAGGTGTGTGTGTGTGTGTGTGCGTGTGTGCATGTGTGCGTTGAAAACCTGAATGAGCTGTATTGCTGGGAGATTGCAGGGTAGCTAAGTGTGAAATTAAGGAAGGTGTGTGTGTACTCAGGCGTTGGACATGTAATACGGCCATGGCTCACAGACCCTTCATCTCACTCGCACACACACACACACACACACACACACACACACACACACACACACACACACACACACACACACACACACACACACAGGTACAATGGTACCACTTCTCCTCTCACTCACTACCAGAGCCAATACTGATGTCAGCTCTGTCTGCAGCTAATGATGTCTCTCTAAACCTCTCTGTTTCTGTAGAGGCAGAGATTTGTTGCACTCAGAGATGGAGAAGACTCTCTGTGAATGATATTCAAGACACAATAGATGATGATACTGAGCATCGAGACAAATGGAGTGGAAGATTTTGTGAGAGAGATTGGAAGATTGATTTAAATGGAAGGAGAGTGCAAGGACAAGAAGAGAAACAATGATAAAAACAGAGCACAAACAAAGGGAGGCTGAGATAACACTAGTTTACTTACACTCTGCTTACCCTAGCCAAAACTTTGTAGACACTTGAACCGTATAGCCATATGTGATAGCTGAATATGACATTCCAAAACCATGTCCAATAATCTGCTGCTCTAACAGCCTCCACTCTTCTAGTTTTAGGCTTTCAATCAGATTTCTGAACCCGGCTGCAGAGATTTGCTCCCATTCAGCCTCAAGGTCATTAGTTAGGTCCAACACTAATAGGGCCTGGCACACAGTCGGTGTTCATCCCAAAGGTGTTGGATGGGGCTGAGGTCAGGGCTCTGTGCAGGCCAGTCAAGTTCTTCTACACCAAACTGGGAAAACCATTTCTTTATGGAGCTGGCTTTGTGCATGGGAGCAGTGCCATGTTTAAACAGGAAAGGGCCAAACATTGTCGAAAACATCGCCAGCATTTAGATTGTCCTTTATTGGAACTAACAAGCCCTGACCAAAAGTACACCAAATTATTTGGACAGGAGTCCAGTGTGACCTGTTGATAATTCCTGAACAACTGCAGCTTGTGTTCGTTTATACAGGGCAGGCACAATGGACTGACTAAAATGCACACGTGAAGGCACATTGTAGTAGGGATGGACTTTGTCTCGTTCTGCTAATCGGCACATTTGGGTAATGCTGTCGTAAATGACTTGACATGTTTTTAAAGTGTTACCACAGACACACCTGACTTCAGTTGAACAATGTCGGCATAAAGATTTCGTCTGATCCACTAATCTTTGTCCAATGTCACTGTAACTAACCGGGAAACCGTAATGCTCCCATACAGTGGATCTAAATGCCAGGGAGGATCCTCCAGGTCTGATCTCTCATTTGTGTTTGCCATATGGACAACTGGTGTACTGCTAAATTCTTCCGGGTAAAAATTGCAATCTATAATTTCTGTTCTGCCTGTGCAAGTATGTAGACATACAGTAAAGCCAAAGACAGTTTCCCAAATTGCAGTCAATCAACCAACCAACCACCAGTCCTGTCCCGTCCAGTCCAGTCCTGAATCTTTAGCTGGTCCTACTGTATCTAATCACGACAGCCCGAAATATCAGAAGAGAACCAACACAAGAAAGCCAACGTTAGCAGTGTCATTGTTGCATTTATTGTTATCCAACTCAATGTGACAATTTATTGTAATTATACGTAGATTTTAGGTAATACTGTCCAGCCCTAATCTGGGTAGTTGATGAGATATGAGATTCCATGCACAAAGTTGACATTCTAGCCTGAGGGTGGTGCTTGATGAAAGGTCATGTGGAGTGTCCAAAATGGAAAGGGTTCATCCTCTGGGGAGCAGGAATGTGCTCAGTATACTCACTCTGAAACTGCCCGATAGATTTTTATGTCTTGTGTCCAAGTGGAAATATGTCCTGATGGTGGCACCAGAGAAAAAGGTCAGGAGGTCACCAAAATAATTAGTAATTATCCTCTCAGGAAATACTATGTTAACCTGGACAGTAGTTGTTTAGATATCTCTTGACCAAATTGATGATTTCTTGTCACTGAGACAGATTTGTTTACTTGTTTGTGTTTTCAGGAGCCTTGGACCGCTGTGTGATGGGTATAACGGCAGTAGAGATCCTGAACGCATGTGATGAGGTGGCTCCGGCCACTGTGGACGCTCTGAGTCACTCAGCTGTGAACCTGAAGCAGGCGATGACTCGCCGCAGCCTGGCGGCACTGAAGAACATGGCCCAGCACAAACTGCAGACGCTCGCCACCAACCTGCTGGCTGCAGACAATGCTGACAAGGTACAGACAAACGACTAACAGTCACTCTGTAGCAGAAGGGAAGCTTTGTTTTGGCTTTGTCACCATGTTCACGATGTATTTAGTGTGTTAGCACACTTAATCTGTGCTTTTACACCTAGCCTCTTTGGTTCATTTCAAACAAACTCTGAACTCTGTTTGTTTGGGCTGGTGTGAAAGCCGTCAGCTTAAATCTGGTGCTGACTAAACAACTGGAACGAGACCGCCTGAAAAGGTGGATCTTTGTTTGGTTCCAATCGGAGTCTGATGTGGTTTGTTTGTGGTGTGAACGCAAAGCAGACCAACTGTGTGATAGTAATAGCGTATGTGATTTTAGCAAGAATTGAAAACTAAAACTATTAAATCCATCTGCTGATTGGGAACTGTCAAGAAAGTGATCTTATAAGTACAACATTGTAATGTAAATGTAAATATGTATTGACAAAGTAACTGTCCCCCCATAATATTATAGTACAAGATACCTTTTTTTCATCCTGTTTCAACCAGTTTGTCATTATTTATGATATATGAGGTCCAGTTGCAGTCTAAACTATTAATTTTAATAATCACTTATTTCTTGGTGAGCTCTTTATGACACCAGATAGATGAATATATGATTCAGTAAAGTGCAGCATGACTTGCTGTCAGTGGTCAGTGTGGTCAGAGTTTGATTTACCCCCTGTGGGTCCACGTAGCACTGATGATGCAGGATGACATCCCCAAAACTGTCCAACCGCTGTCTGTATAACTACATTTGTGATTAGTCAGTTTAACCATGAACTGGAATAGAAGTTAAAAGCAACAATTTTTAAAATTTGGTCTGGACCAAATTAACCAAACTACAAGACACCAAAGATGTTTTGGTCATAGTTTTCCAGCCACAGTGTGGTGCCGGGGCTTGGTCTGTCCTGACTGTAATTATCAAATAATGCAAAATGTAGGTGTATGCATAAGAACAATTTTCTTTTTCTTTTTTTTAGCCATAACTTTTGTGCTGCTGTTTAAAGTCTGACTTATGACACCTTTTTGATGAAAAAACAAACAAAAAAAAAAGAATGAAACAAAAGAAATTATGTAAGCAGTTACTTAGGCTGCAGGCTGAAGGATTGTTCAGTTGGGTCAAACGTCATCACTCTGCTGACTTCTAATTTTGAGTTTGAATTGATTCAGATCTGATTTATTTTTTATATTTTATCTCTATATTTTATTTATTGACATATGCTTTATACTTTTGTATTTTTGTTATTCTTACCTATTTATATTTACCCAGTGGGGGGCACTCCTCCATCTGGTGACATCTCTGGGACCTGAGGGACTTTCCCCAAGGGGCTCCATGACTAGCATTTTCCTGGCCTGCCCCTCTGGTTAACCTATCCCCCACCCGTTACCCTAACCTTAACCACTCTCCTTCACAGTGCTTATACCCAACCACACCCCTAACCACACGCTCACCCCAATACCTGACCCAAACCTCACCCTGATCCCTATGCCTACTCCAATCCTAACCTTAACCTAGCCTTAAACCAAGGCTTCACCCTAAAATGTAATGATTTATGGTATGGGGACTTGTGTTTTGTCCCCAATGTGACTATGTAAACAGATTTATGTCCCCAAAACATGAGTAATATGTGTCCACACACACACACACAGACACACACACACGCAGGTCATGTTGGTCAGATAGCTGGCTAAAGTCACAGACCAATTAAAACTCTGCTGGAGATGAACCAAAGGTCAACACTACAGCCACTCCTGTGTGTGTGTGTGTGTGTGTGTGTGTGTGCGAGAGACCACTTGTGTCTCCCAGGGAAGGCTGAACTATCTTAAATGTCAAAGAAAAAAAGAACTACAGTGTTTCTTTCCTCTGAGCTGGACTTTCCAGAGATCAGCTTTAGTGGTTTAAAGGAGAAATCTGCCCAAATATAAAGAGTTGTGAGTCACTGTCGCAGAATGGACTTTGGGTCCATTAATCTGTTTTTACTGCCTCTCGTTAAGCACTTTTAAGAAAGTTGCTATTCAGTAAAGTTCCTTGTTATTATAATACTGTAGTCTAATATTAACTTTTTCACAGGAAGGACATTGTGCAGTCTGGCATATTTCTTTCAAAACACAGTACATACAGGTTTGTCTGCATCTGATACAGATTCAGTTCACATCCGTGCAGCCAACACATATAAATCGATTCAGCCAGAGCTCCGCTTCTGTGATGATAATCTCTCTATTCACGATGTAAAAATGATATATTTTATATATTCAGTATTTTTAAGATGAAAGTCTACCTGAAATTAAAATTAATTTCTGTTAAGGAATCAGTATACATATCTTTGGTGTGTGTTTAACCTGTGTACTTATTTGGTCAAAAGTGTAATGACCAAATAGAAGAAATGTGAGTTTTATCTATTTTTCTGCAGTGATAGAGCCCCCTGCTTTAGTGTTCTCTAGCAGGTTTTGGTAAAAGTCTTTGTTTTTCTCACTTTGCAGAAGAAGATTTCTTACCATCCAGTGAGTTCATATTTCTAATGTCCAAATTGCAGGAGAGGGTGATCATTACATAGTATGATGGTCCTGTATTGGGGTTAGTTTTCATCTTACTCCACTTCCCCCAAGTGGCAAATAAATAAACATAGCAACTTTGTGTAAAATAATTAATTCACAGAGAATGGTAAAATGGGGAAAGACAGACAAGTGCAGTAATAAATTGTAAAGCCACCCTTACTGCAGTGTTGAACTGTGAGCTCTGTGTTAGGGTTTTTCATACGGACAGTTCATAAATCTAATGTAGAATGAATGGCTCAAATCAGTTATTTCAATATTCACACAAAGACACGTTTGTACAGCAGCACAGAAACAACATTACTGCAAACAGGGTTTGTGGTCACAGTTTTAGGATTTAATGTTGAATATCAGCTGATACATTTCAAACCTGTCTGTGGTCTTTTTTTAGTTTGATGTATGAGTAAGGTATAATGCTTTCTTACCATTTATATTACATTTCATTCATGTAACCTGCATTTGAAAGCAGTCAAACAAATACAAGTTATCCTGTCATCATGACAATAACTGCAGTTTCTTATGTGGAGCAGCTTGTCCGTGTGGACCCCTCAGAGGATCAGAGGTTCACTTGTCAGACTCGGATGATCTGATCAGCCCTGACGGAGTTAACCCCGCCCATCTGGGCCTCCCAGCACAGAAAACAAACGCTATGAATTATTTAGTGTCTGAACAGCGTTTAGTTCAGCTGCCGATACGTTTGACTTTTACAGTTTCACTTGGAAGCCATTTAGCTCAGTATTCCATCTCCTCTTCTGTTGTTTGTCCTTTTTCTTCTCTTCCCTTGCACCAGATAACCTTTGTGTTGTTTTCTTTTTCACCTCTGTGTGTTGGTTTTATTGTAGGTGTCTCCCGGGTTTTTTCCTGCCATAACTGCCCATAATCACAGCTCTTTTTTGAAAAGGCCAACCCACAACAGCTGCAATCTTTTCTCCCTGTTCTATCAGAAATACATCTCTTTTCTGCCTCTCACCTCTGTGTCATTTCACTCTGATATCTACTCAAATTATGGGTCAAAACCACCCACTATCCCCGGTGTGTGTGTGTGTGTGTGTGTGTGTGTGTGTGTGTGTGTGTGTGTGTGTGTGTGTGTGTGTGTGAGAGAGACAGAGAGTGTGTACTCCCCTGATGTGTTTAATGACAGATAATGACCATGAAATGTCAGACTATCAACCCAAACGTTACACCCAGCCATCTCCAAGCCTTCATCAGTGTGTGTTTACCGCTGATGTTTGTTGTTGATCAGATTTCCGTTGTGGAAGTCGATGTGTAACTCTGAGTTTGTCGCCTCGAAGGTTTGCTGAACCTGCTGATCTGTGAATGGGTTTGTCGCACAAAGGGGAAAAAATAGAACTAGAGCTGAAACAATTTGTCGATCAACAGAAAATGAATCAGCTACAATTTTATCAACTAATAAATGTGAAAACATTTCCTGGTTTCACTGTTTCAAATGTGATGATTTGCTAGTTTTCTGTTTGTAGATAATTGTAAACTGAGTATCTTTGGGTTTTGGACTGTTGCTCAGACAAAACTAGACATTTGGAAATGTTAATTCAGGTGTGTGATTGCCATGTTTTTCTTTTTTTTTTCTTCATAATTTTTTCACTTTACTTTTCAGAGACACTATAGAGTAATTGAAAAGAAGCACAGACTCATCGATAATGAAAAATCATTAGTTGGAGCCCTGAATAAAACCTATTTTGTTTCGGATTCAGAAACACGAATTGTCATCACAAAGATGGAAATTTGGTCTTGACCGCTGCCTCCACGGCCCACTGGGTGGCGCTCTGAGACCCACCAGTGGGTTTATCACAAGGGTTCGGTACTTCTTGTTGTGGTGATGAATATAATTCTTCTCCGGAGTGTCGAAGTAGTGATCTCTCCCATCATGGGTCAGCCAAAGGCGGGCAGGGAATCACTGTCCGTACTTCACATCTGGATGGTCTTGTAGCTGGCAGTGCGTTGTTTGCCACCGTGGGGGTCCACGTAGACCTGTCCTGGTAGATAAAGAAACTCTGTCCCTGAAACTCCAATGTAATATTATGGGCTCTGCATAGAATCTCCCTTTTGACATGGAAGAAATGCACCCGTAGGATAAAGTCATGGAGCCTCTGGCCTTTTGGGTCTTTGGACGTGATGATCTGTGTGCGCGTGCTCCAACAGCAGCTGTCTCTAAGCAGCCCTGCAATCAAATCTGTAGGATGAGGGCCTTCCACGGATTCTTTAATCCCGACTATTCTCAGCTTATTCCTGCATGAAAAACCCCTCAGACTATCAAATCTATTCTGTGCCGCCTTTAGCTCATACGAGAACCGTTTTACCTCCGTCTCCAATGTGGTAGTCAAATCTGATACATTAGTGGCCGCTGACTCAGAGTCTGTGATCTTGTTGCTGTTTATTTCACTCGTTTGTTTGAGCGCTGTGATTGCAGGGCGAAACTCATCTGAGTGGACTTTTTTCCATCCAAAACATCTGAGACACAGCTTCAATTCGGGCATCAATTATAGTAAATAATTCCGCTTTGATGGAAACTATCTCGAATGTCCCCAGGTACAGTTGTGTCCTCATCCTCGGACGTATTGTCTGTCTTTGGGCTGACGGGGCCGGTGCTGACTTTGGGACTTCACTGTCCTTTCCCCTTCCTTTCCCTCTTGGCATCGGACTCATTACTGGAATCCAGGGGCGTAACCATGGTATAGACATTGGGGGGTCCAAATGTTTTTAAAGTGCATTTCCCACAATTCTATGATATTTATATATGAAAATTCGCACATTTAGAACAGTTTTGAGGACTACATTGATCATTTGAATTCACATTTAAAGGAATAGTCTGATTTCTCTGAGATTATGGCTGCCCCCCCCCCCCCTTCATTTTGTTTTGGTCAGTTGCTTACTGTTCACTGTTTTACAAGCTAAAACAAGCAACTTCTTCCAAACTTGTCCACCCGTGTCTTAATCTAATTAAGAATAATATAATAAGAGTATTGCTCTCCATGTAACCACAATCATTCACACACCAGATGCATTTACCTGTAGTGTCTTACTAAGCTACCTATTTAGCTGGATTCTTACACTTACTATGTGCTCTACTAAACTGCATTGTAGTTTACGTTCCACTTTCTCACCTGATCATCTGTATCTCCAGAGCATGTCCCTGTCTGCTTCCAGCATGCCTCTCCCTCCCTGCAAACTAAAAACCCGTCAGATTAGCATCACAGCACAGAAGGACTTTAGGTGATCTGATTCTGAGCTTCATTAGCGAACACTGGTAGCAACAACAACATGCTAACGGTGTCAATCAAACAGCCGCGAGTTGTGTGCGCGAGCATGGGAGCAACCAAGTGTGCAGTTGGGAGGAGGGGGGGTCACACACTTATGTTTTCCTTAACAAACAGAAATAAATTGAAAATAAATAAGAAATACCAAGAAACAGGTCTGTTGGCAGGGTTCATATAAGAAGGACATATTTAACATATTTTCTGCTGTATATTGGGGGGGACAGATTGGTAGTTTCTCAGTATTGGGGGAGACACGACCCCCCCAAAGAATGCGTGGTTATGCCCTAGCTGGAATCCCTAAAAGTGTTTGAAAATGTCCTGGGTACTTCGCATAGGAACAACCAAATAAAATTATAACAAAAAGCAAGATTGCAGTACAATTCACATATTTTGGATGTGTTTCCAGGAGCGATCGGAAAACATGTCAGTCACACATTGTGCCTCTAGCGGTCCACTATCCATTGATCTGTTTTTCATAGTTACTGAACAGCAATGGAGCTCTATGGCATATGGTTTGACCAGCTTCTCACTTGTTCAGTGTTAGGCAACTTCACTAATGTGGGATTGTTTCCATGTTCTTCACTGCTTCCCTACAAATAGCAGTAATCATCATTACTGTTACAAAACAACATGACGCTCCATGAAAGAATGACTGACCCACTGAGCTTTAAAGTGCAACCACTGCCTGGGAAACTACTGAACCAGTTTTCCAGATACAACAGTTTGACTTCACCACTCAAACTTCACTTTTGATAATTTTATTTTACGTCTTGCTTAAGTCGTCCCTCACCTGACTCTCAGATGGTGCATAAAGAAGAAGCTGACTACAACCTAAACTCACCTTTTATAATTTAAGAACCTCCCACTGGTACACCTGACCTCCTGGGTCTTAAAGTACCACAAACTAGATGTAGGAAGCAACTGTCTTGAACAACAGTGTGATCAAGTTTAGATTTTTATTTCAAGTTTTTCTTTTTTTCTTAAATTCTCTAAATTCTTCTTAGTAGTGATTGCTACCTTGTGTAGTGTGTGTGTGTGTGTGTGTGTGTGTGTGTGTGTGTGTGTGTGTGGGCTCACTGGGATCTGTGGGTCTGTGTGTTTCTTTGTGTGTTGGACTCCAGTGGTGTTTGCCAGAAGGGCCCTGCAGGATGATGACCTTTAGACCTACTGCCCAGGAGCTATAGAGACTGTGTGTGTGTGTGTGTGTGTGTGTGTCTAGATAAGAGACTGAATTGAAATATCAGTTGTGTGTGTGTGTGTGTGTGTATGTGCATACATAAGAAGTTTTCTTTCAAATTTTTGTTTTCCAAAAACAGAATAGACACAAAACAAGGGTAAATCTGTGTTTGAAATCTCTCTACATTTGCTACCTGGTGCAGATCTCAAGAGAAACTGTTCAAAATTTTAGAATTTATTTAGTCAGAAAATTCAGATTGACATCAAAACTAAACATGGCCAGTTGTAGCTTCAGTATCTGCGTGGGTTCGTTCAGGCTCAGAAAACATTTGATATCAGGTCAATCACAAAACCCTCCAACACCATGTATGTGTTTTTATTATTGTGTGTGTGTTTGTGTGTGTAATGTGGCTGGTTGCCATTAGATGGCAGTGTTCATCCATCAAAACAGTAGACACACACACACACACACACACACAGAGCGACATAGAGGAGCAGCATCACAGCTTTGACAGGAAAGTCTGTGTGTGTCTGTGTGTGTGTGTGTGTGTGCACGTGTCCCAGCTGCAGGTGTATTGTGTCTCTTGGTCAGTCAGGAGTCTCCACGACTAATTATTGTTCTCTCTCTGTCTCTCTCACACAGTCGCATCCAGTTCACTGAGCTTTAATGGCGTGAAAGGTTAAAAACAGTGTTTCCAAAACCAGGAAGTGCAACACAGAGAAAGGTTTTTCTGTTTTATATCATCATAAACTGAATGTCTTTGGGTCTTGGACTGTTGGTTGGACAAAACATTTGTCAAATGTCAACCAGCGAAGCTAACGGTCTCCTTTTTTACGTAATGGTTGAGACACAACATAATGCAACACAACAGGTGAAAAGACAGAGGCAAACACAGCCTTTCTGCACGGCCAGAGCCTGCAACTCTTATGCTCGCACTGTACAGATCAATTGACCGGCCATGGCGTGGTGCTCAGACTGACTTAGCACAGTACCCCCAGTCAGTTTTGTCCATTGCCAGTTCCAGTAATGTTTATTAGAATAAGATGGATGTGTCCTCCACAATGTTGACTAAAAAGAAAGAAAGTCTGCGTTACTTTGTGCAATTCTATTATGAAAAATATGGAGGCGCAGATGTCTGGAAGAGCGATGTTCAGTTTTATATCACAGCAGTCTCAAGACAAGCTCACTACAGTTGATAACGATATATATATATTTTTTTGACAGCAGCCATGAAGGAAATTGGACTATAGACCTACTCAAACTGCAGACAGCCTACCATATTTTCAGACCTGCCAGAAATCCATCCAATCGTCCAAACTGCACTCCAACCGATTTGGCAGAAATTTGGTCGGATTCTAAAATTTGTTGGGGGCGACCAATACGAGGCTAAAATTGGGCCAAATCAAAATAGTGTCTGGCTGGCTAAAGACTAACTAAACACATCACTCCTCATGCAGAAGGAAACGGTTGCAAGAGTTTAGAACAGCAAATGGAAAAGCTTCATGAAACACATTCCAATTAAAATCCTGTTCCCCTTTTGTCTTTATTTCCTCACTTAATTTTTCACTTAATCACTCCTACCTCCCATCCAAACAGCGCCGTTCTATATATAGCTCCATGCATGTGTCTCTGCTAATACAATTAAAATCAAACAGTGTGTTAGTATTAGTGGCATTTACAGCTAATGGTGTGTGTTGTGTATCTGTATGATTGTGTTTAAAGGGATGACAGATTTAAATCATTATTCTCTGAGGTTGTAACAATGTTATCTTTTTGTTCTTTAAAGAAATGTGCTCACACTGTGTCCATGTTGGAGTTTTGATAAGGAATCTCTTAATTGTGGTTATTAAAGCTCCACTATTCAGATTTTTTTTAATTTTTTGGATAACATGACTGCTTCCAGTGAGAAGTGTCACTCGTAGTGGCTTTTTTACCCTCTTTTAGCTCATAGTTTTGGTTTAACACACATCTACTGTGCAGGTCAGCACTCTCATCTCCAGCAGCAGAAGGCAACTTTTTTTTTTTAGCAAAGAAGCTCTGATAAACCCACTGCTGTACACTACCTGTACAGCATCAAACTGCAGACAGACGCAGTTAGAGACTAGCTGGAGAAGAAAGTGGAACATCTAGCAGCTAGAATGACAGATTTTTTGAATTGGTGGACACTCAGGTGGACACAAACACAACTCCAAAGGGGGGATAATGTTGCTCTTTGTTTGCTGGGTGTGGAAGGAGACATGTTGCCAACATCTTAGCTACAACAAAATGTTGATGTGACAGCAGACTTTTTCAGCATGCTTCGCTGCCCCCAAGTGGCCAAAAAATCATTTATGCAATAATGATTTAAGGAATTGTGACCTACCTATATACTGAGCAGGACATTGTTTAAAAATAATCTTGTCAGTGCTCTCTAGTGGACAAACTGTGTAATGGAGACTGTTTTTTGTTACTTATCGGCCGACATATATACAGACACTGATATATCTGTGATAGATAAATTGGATGTTAAAAATTTATTTAGTCTTGCTACTTTCACCTGAGGAATATTGCAAAGATATGCCCAGTTGGAAATGGTTATCCATGCTTTTGTGTCCTCCCGTTTAGATTACTGTAATGTTGTGTATTCCAGCCTAAGCTGAGACCCTGTTACCTGGTTACAGTTAGTCCAAAACTCTGCAGCTAGATTCCTCACTAAGACCTCATCTTGTTCTCACGTCACCCTGGCTCTGATGTCGCTACAGTGGCTTCCGATAAAATTTAGGGTTTCATTCAAGATCCTCCTCGTCATCTATAAGGCTTTGAATAATCTTGCTCCAGAGTATATTACTGAACTTCTAAGATTTTATACCTCTGCTTGGCCCCTCAGGTCCTCTGAATGAGGCCTGCTAGTTCCTCCTTCAAGACTGAAAACAAGTTTGCGATCCTGGGTCCCAGGCTGTGAAACAATCTCTCCCTGGGAGTTAGGTCCACAATCTCTCTTGGGTGTTTTTGTGCCTGAGTCATGTACACTGTTTTGATTTGTGATGCCTCACTATTTTTGTATTTATTGTGCTGTGTCTCCTGTTGTAATGTTTTTATTCTTCTGTAAAGCAATTTGTAACCTAGTTTTGAAAGGTGATATATAAATAAAATTTTACTTAAACTATTTTCACTAACCCGTGAAAGTAGTCGTGTTATGTCTTCTGTGTCTTTGGAGGAGCTTTGTAATCTCAGTTTGGGACTGGAGGATACAAATGTTTAACAGAAAGCCTGAGTTACAAACTTGGGAGCGTGGGGTTTAAAAGACGAGGGTGTTTACCAGGTAGGGAGGGACTAACAAAAAACACTGTCCAGTTGCATTATGGGAAATGTATTTTTAGAAATCTGTCTCTCACAAATTTCCCAACTTAATGTAAGTGCAATACTAGATCACTGGAGTACCCCTTCAAAGAAATAGTGCGTTTTTGAGTCTGGACCCAGGGTAGGCTTTGTCTCAGGCCTAAATATTCCAGTTCAGAATGAGTACAGATGACATGTTTAGCCATTATATGTAGGATTTTAAAAAATATATTTTGGTGCCATCTGGTGCACATAGTTACACTCAACAGATAAAATGGACCAGTTTTCACTGGGGTTGTTTCATTTTTCTACAAAGGAAAAAGTTATGCCATCAGAATAATTTGAAAGATGCCTCAAAAATTCTACACATAGTGACTTTGATATGTGGCTAGTCATAAGGAAGGACATATAGACAGTGACTGGTGAGTATGTCCCCAGAGGAAGCTCTGCCGTCTGACTCTCATGAATCTTAATATTTTCCTTTTTCTACAGGAACAAAGCACACCGTGAGCACAAAGTGTCTGACTCACATTCATCACTGTTTCTCTCTCTTGCCTCAAGGGTAACCTGCCGAAATACTCCCATAATGCCCTGGTGGTCCAGGCGATGAAGACCAACCTGACGGACCCTGACATGCACGTGCTGTTCTTCGACGTGGAGGCGGTGATCATCCAGCTGCTGACGGAGGAAGCCCAGAGACCGAACCCCACGCTGGTGTCTCCAGAGACGCTGCAGAAGAGCCAGGCTGGAGCCGACAAGGGGGGGTCCTTCCTGGCCAACAAGATCTTCAAACAGGTCAGTAAACACAAAATGGAAAAGAAGGGAATCCGTCACAGTCCTAAACATTCAAAATCAGCATGTTTTAAATAAAGCTTATAAAGCTTAGATGTCTTTTGTCTTCATATTTACAGGATTTTATTTAGTTGTTTTTCTCTATTATTTGCCCTCTTTTACCTTATTCTGGTGCTGTACTTTAACTATTTTATATTAGTATTTTTTAACTAAAATTGTCTCCTGTCCAAACCAGGTGAAGGAGACGATGAAGGAGACCATCAAGGAGCACCTGTTGGACGAAGATGAAGAGGAGGAGGAGGAGATGAGGAGGCGGGAGGAGAAGTCTAAGTCTCTGAGTCTGCTGGAGTACAACCTGACGATGGACACCGCCAAACTCTTCATGTCCTGCCTGCACGCCTGGGGTCTCAACGAACAGCTGGACGGCATCTGTCTGGAACGACTGGGCATGCTCAGACCGCACTGCCCCATCTCCTTCGGCCTGATCTCCAGAGGAGGTCACATGTCCCTCATGCTGCCCACCTTCAAGGTACCTGTCTGTCTGGTGTCACCCGTGTTCCAGGTGCACTCTGATCAGGATTTATCAGGCTGATACAGGCCTCTGACCTCTGACCTCTGAAAAGCTAAACCATCCTGTCTAATCCTCCTCTCTGCTTCAGGCTAAAATGTTATTTTCAAAGTTTGGTCTAATATTTCAAAATGTTGATTGAAATCTCGTTTTCAAGGGAGACCTAAATACTAAAATATTACAAGATACCAAAGCAAAAATACATATGTTAGAACACAGTAAAGAAACACAGTAAAGAAAACATAAATGATTAACCGATTTGAGAGAAAATGAATTGGTGACAATTTTGATAATTGATTAAGTTGATTAATTTTTCATTATGTTTATGACTAGCTGCTCAGATGTGAGGAATATCTTGCTTTTCTTGTAAATTAAATAATTAAGTTTTTTAAATTTTTTTTTTTACCAACAGTGAAAGACAAAGACATCGCTTTGAGAACTGCTAACTGAGACCTTATTTTTGACATTTGTAAGACTAAATCGTTACATAATTAATTGAAAAAATGATCACTAGACTAACTGATAATATAATTAATAGTTAGTGTATGCCCTAAATACTATATGTCACTAGGTACTCATTTCAAAACTAATAATGAACTAAAAAAATAAATAAATAAAATAAATAAATATATTAAATTAAATTAAAATTAAAAAATTGCTATTAAAGATTCTATACATGTATGTATAGAATATGTATGTATTCTATACATTCATATACATTTTTATATTCCATCATGTTCTTCCAAATTATTTTTATTATTACTAGGGTTAGTATTATTTTATTCATACAGCACTTAAAACAAAGTTACAAATGCTTCACTTCAAATAATCATCAGCATCAGTATATATAGTAATAAGCATCAGGTCAGTCTATAGAAAAAGGTTTTCAGATACTCCTTAAAATGTACACACTGCAGCTGGAAGTTTCTAATATCAGTGAAGTGGGAGCCGACAGCAAGCACATGATGCAGTATATAATGTCTGAGCTGAGTGAACTACACATGACCCAGGTAAAACACATGATGGGTCAACATGAGTGACCACCAGCATTTCCAGGGTCCCCGGTTCATTTTACTGCCTCTGTTTCCCCAGGAGTCCTTGCTGCGGCAGTTGTCCCTGGCGACGGGTCTGAAGCTGACTCTGTCGGACATCGTGGGGAAGGGAACGTACGGCGTGTCAAGGGCTGTCACCACCCAGCACCTCCTGTCTGTAATTTCACTGGCCAACACTCTGATGGGCATGACCAACGCAACCTTCGTTGGAGAGCACATGAAGAAAGCACCAGCCAGGTAACTAACAAACGCACACACACACACACACACACACACACACACACACGGACGTACAACGTTTGAATATGCTTTTCTATCTTTTTCAAATTTAACCTAGTAGTTTTACTGAGATGGAGGAGAAGGAGAATGCACATTTACAGTATGGTTCAGTATTGCGATATTATCAGCGATAATATATCAGAGGTGTGTGTTGTGGAGCTCTTCTGCCCCAACAAAACAAACATCTGTTTTAGATTTAAGCAAACTATATCTCTGTCAGGACTTACCTTAGAAAAAGTGAAATTATCTTCTGAGACGCTAAAGTCTTCTGCTAAAACTTTATTCAGAAGTTGGACGTTTTCCTATTTCAATACAGTTTTCTTTGGGCAGCATCTAGTGGCCATTTGAAGAACAGCTGTTGAACACACTTTAGCTCCGACTTCAACACTCAGCTGTGGATTATCCTGATTGGTTTCAGTCAGTCCTCTGTGCTGATGCATAGTGTGTGGGGAAACTTTGCAGCCATGTTGAGACTAGAGGACATCAATCAATGAAATCAGTCTAGAATCTTGGTTTAAACACAGTCATGTTCCTGGATGGGACAGATCATAGACGTCCCAGACATTGTAACTGTTTCATTCAAATATGAGTGGATGCTTTATCCACAGTATCTAGCTAAACATATCAGGATCACCAGACAGAAAAACACACCCCTGATCCGTCATCAGTGATTCCAGCTGAAAAACAAAATAACAACCCAAACAAGCTGGAACAGAAACTGAATTCAAAGCACAGAAACACAGATGCTGTTCACATACGCAACAATACCAGCAGCTGAAGTTCAAGTTCAACTACTGTTAAGGCTGTGTGTGCGTGTGATTGTGTGTGTGAAGCTGATTGTTTAGTCTGTCTGAGCCCTCATTGTGCTGTGAAAGATTTAACACGGAGGTCGAGGTCCTGCTGCTGTAACACCAACACAACATTTCATCCTTTCGTCAAGCCTGCACAGAATAACCCTGCAGGGAGGGCGAGAAAGGTAGTGAAATGTTTTTTGTTTTTTTTTCCATCAGCCTCCTCTGATTTTTATTTCACCTGCAATGTATAATTTAGTTCTCTTTGTGTTTAATCATCTTTATTAAATAAATCGGTTAAACATATATTGCAAATCTGTAATGACTGGCTCTGTAGTTTAGCCTCTGTGCAGGTTCAACCTTTCAGTGCTCTCAAGTTAATTTTATACAGTACCTTAAAAGCCACTTAAACGTCTCCAGGTTTAACAGGACCCTTTGTGTATAATAAGAGCTGTGTTGTTAGAGCCAGAGACAAAAAGAACCTCCACCCAAATTTTATCTTTTTAGTATCAAATAAAAACAGATGAGCTGTTTTTAAAGATGAACTAAATTCTTTTTTTGCGCGTAGGTTATTGTTGGCGTATGGATTTTCCAACAATACACAAATTGCTTTTTCTGCTCAAAATTAGCTTGTATGTGTCTCCTTGGATTTGAAAATTCGGTTCAGCTGAATTCTCTCGCCCCTCCCTAACTGTGATGAAATAGGCAAGACCTCAAGGTGTATGTTGTATGCTGACCCCAGAGCCAAGTATAAATAGTGGAACGCTGGCTCAACAGTGCCCTCAGATTGTGCCTCTCACACATAGCTGCTGGTAGCGTTGGCAAGCCTGATCAGCGCCGGTGGACAGACGATGTTGTACATGAATGAGATGTATTCCTCTTCAGTGGCAGTAAACACAACACACTGGCCTGCTGATAACTGTGCTATATTCAGAGCTTAACAAGATATTTAGGACTGGCCAACAGTAACATTAGCCATGATAAACAGCAGGGCTTCAGCTATGTACTGACACTCCCACACAGAGACAGTGGGAGAGCCTCTCATAGAAGAGCTGCTAGCTCAGCTACAACACAGGTACCCACACGGTGACTCTCTCAAAGGGACATGCTGTAAATGTGCTTCTAGTGACAGTCTAAGGTCCACCAGACTCCCTGTCTTTCCAGCAGAGACACAGAGAGTCTGACATTAGCTGCTCATTAGCTCTGACTACCAGCTCTACACCGCTGTCCATGCTACACTAAGCGGTGGTAAGTCGGTCTCCCCAGGGTTCTAGCAGAATCTGAGGGTGTGGTTACCCTTTAAGACTTTTGGGTCAAGTTCAAGTCAGGTCTCACATCCTTTAGGGCAAGTCTCAGTCAAGTCTTAAGTCAACTGGGACAAGTCCAAGTCTTGACTCTTGTCAAAACCACTCAATTCCAATATGAAGATGTCGAGGGCAAGTCTAAGTCAAGTCTCAAGTTTTGCCAAAACAAGGTGTAAAGTAAATTCTGGTGTCCTTATAAAGTTGATGGAAAGTCTCAGGTCAGTTAAGCTAAGTCCAGGTCAAGTCCAGGGTGCTCTCAAAGCCAGTCTCATGTCAAGTGTCAAGTCTGTGAAGGCAAGTCTATTTGTCTCAGGTCACGGAATCAAGTCCCAAGTCAAATCTCAAGTCTTTTCAAAGCAAGCTTCAAGTCAAGTCTGAGGTCCTTGAGAGCAAGTCTAAGTCAAGTTTTAAGTCTTCATAAGCAGTCTTTCAGGTCTGTAAGCTGACCATTGCTACTTTAACATTTTATTGGCTCAACTTCTCAGGACAATAACAATTACCAGGCAACCTGATTCAGACCGCTTTCGACCATGGTGGCAACCACGTTGCATGTGTTTAAAGCAAACCGGCAATAAAACCACCACTGTGTCTGCCTATGGTGGAATCTTTCATCTCATGCTGCTGCGTCATTGATTTGCTCAGTAAGAAATGATGAAACAACTGTGTTGCAACTTCATCAAAATTTAATTGACTAGAAACAGACAGAACTGATGAACAGGAAATGGCAGCTAGAACATCAGAAACAAAGAGCACCACAGCAGGAGGACAGAGAACACTGCAGCCTGAAAAACACTTCAAAGCTGTTTATTACTTTCTCAGAGACAAAGAACTCCTCTTCTGTGGTATGCCCAGATCAGAGAAGGTGATTATACAGCTACAGATGGAAGCTGAAGACTACTTTATAAAACTCAAACAAGGATCTTCTCTCTGGCTCTCCACCTCAACGCTCAAAACCAGCGGTGGTGAATATTTGAAAATGTTTGGGTTTTTGGCTTTTTCTTGTTCCCAATCTTACATTTATGGCAGTAGAAAAGCTTCCACCCTGTGTGCTGGAGATTAAAAAGAAGTGCCTTTTGAACTCTGTTTTAGTATTTCATCGAGACAACCACAACAGCACTCCCTCACCAACTCCGGCTGAGCGCTGGAGCTTGTCTGAGAGACAAGTCCTGGAAGTCCTCCCGTTGGGAAGCTGACCTAAAAATTAGCATGAAAAACACAAAAACTTTCTAGGTTTGCCTGGCTCTTGTTTCCTTTCTTAACCCCAGTCCATAAAAATACATACTTATTGTATGAGTCATATCAAGCTCCTTCTTCCCCAGAACGTTATTAAAAGTATGTCCACATGTGCTGTGTGCTTGCAAAGCAAGTGTCCTTCTGTCCTATCTTCAGTTTATCTTCAATCTCAAACTGTCCTCACATTTAAAGACCCATAATCTACACACGTCCATATGGGTTGATTTTCACTTTCCAATAAATACATACACCACCTGTCAGTCACAATTCCATGTTAATGCATTAAGTTTGACTTGTAGGTTGAAAAAAAGATTTTGCAGCTCTTAACTGTTTCAATTCCGAACGTCCAATCACACCTGACGCACATTTGAACGCTCGGTACAGAATTTCGAAGTGAGATTTTTTTTTTTTTGTTTGAACTGAATCAACTAACAACTGGATTTAGATGGATTTAGATTTTATTTAGATAACAGCCCTAAACCCCATTTTGCAGCTTGTACACACATTACACATGCAGATACAAAAAGCAGCACTCTGATAACATCATGAGCTGCACTGACAAGCCACAAACTAGATTTATTTAGTTATTTCTGATAAAGTCTTATATCAAATATAATTTACATAAACACATGGAGTCTGAGGAGTAAGACAAGGTTTGGTGGAGTTCATAATTCAAAAGGCAACTGTAGTTTCTTCAATGTAAAAATGATCTCTAAAATGTATTAAATTTTGTCTGTTCTTCTACTGTTATTGCGGACTCTGGTGCAGTTTGTGCTGTATATACTCACCATCCACTGCACTCAGCAAGGAAACACTGTCTGTGGAAACACATTTGGCTTCATCTGAGCTTTAGAATACATTCTTAGATTGAGAACTGTGGATTTTGTCTTCCATCTCTTACATTAGAGAACAGGAAGGAAGGGATCCTTTAGGGCCGATATGTACAGGCAGAATAATTACAGCGACGAATGACTCTTTTATTGTAAATACAGTATGGCATGTGAGTATTGTATTAAGTTAGACTTGAAAAAGAGTGAACCTATTCTTTAATCAGATTAACTGTTGTTAAACTGGTTTTACTGGAATTTGTTTGGCATAATTTTTATGTTTGTTAGTGAGACTGTGTGTGTGTGTGTGTGTGTGTGTGTGTGTGTCTTTGTGTTTTTGTGTGCCACATTGACACAAAGGTGTGTGTGTGAGAGAGAGAGAGAGAGAGAGAGAGAGAGAGAGGGGAAAGTGTGTTTTTTTTGTGTGTGTGTTACAGTGAAAGGCAGTGAGAGCAGGTGTGTGAGGCGGGTGGGGTGGGGGGTGGGGGTGGGGGGGGCATGCAGGTGCACATGTTCTTGTGCTCTATTGTTCTGAATGGTTCTCACTGGATGTTCTCTGTAGAATAAAAGAATTGTGTGTGCATGTGTGTGTGTATGTGTGTGTTGGCACTTCATAAGGAAAACACAACACAATAATAAAAATATTTTAAACAGATTACACATTCCAGGAGTTTACCTTTATTTTCAGTTTTAACTTCAGTTACTGTACTTAAATAAGGGTTTTTAAGGGGGATTTATCCTTTCCCATTTTCCCCATTTATTTCTACAAAGTAGTAACAGTAGTCTCATTTATATTACCATGAATGAAAGCTCCCAAGCTACCCCTCTTTATGTAAATAATTTTGGAGGCTTGAAGATTTATCCAGTAACTGTCAAGCACAAACAAATTCCATCAGCACAAGGCAGTCATGTAGTCACCACTCTGCGGCTCTCAGTTTCTCTTTTAACACAAATTCTGCTGTCATTCACTAAATAATTCCACTTGCTTTTCCCTCTGTGTTTTGTGATCGATGTTAAGCTACCGTCAGTGACACTTAAAACTTCCTGTATGTATATCAAATTAAAAGCCTACAAGGAAAGGTGCATGTAAATCCCACAAAAAGAAGAATGTAATCTTGAGCGCTTAAATTAAAAAAGGTTAAAAATGAAAGCCTACTAGGAAACTGGGGGGGGTCATCATTGATGGCAGCTTAACAGCGATCAAAGATTGGTCGAAACTGTATTTGTGTCAGAGAAGAGCAACGAGAGCAGCAGACTGGTGAGTATGACATGACTCTGTTGTACTTGAATTATGTGGAAGTGTACATTATAGCGAATGTATCAGGACAACAGGAGGAAGTGTTGAGTGTGCATTAACAGCAACTTAAAACAGAAGCAGATCAGAAAACGTGAGGCTTCTTACTAAAATGTAATTAAATATACTTATGAAGCAGGAAATCAGAAATAAAGGCCTCTTTCCAATAAAGATTGTTACTGTAGTTCCCTCTGTCAACTATTTGAGAATTCATGGTAATGATCTCATAACACCTCTGATTTATTTTGGTGACCCACTGTGGCTATCCCGACACCCATGTTGGTGAACCGTTGCTACAGTTCGCGATTTTGCACCTGGACAAAATAGATGTGCAAGTGTTTCTACCCTGTTTGTAATAATGATCAAAGTCATTAATTGACCTCCGTACTAACACTTTGTAACTACAACCTCGCATTTTTGGCATTTTTAACTGCTAATTGTAGAGCTCCCTGGCAGTGATTTGTTGCCTGGCAACCGTTATTGATCACTCCATTGATTGTTGTATTGGAAGTGTTTGTGTGTCTCTGAAAGTGAGACGCCTCCAGTCTGTTCAGACTCAGGATTGTGTCCTCCACCCAAAATCCAATAGGCTGGAGCCTGAGAAGACACACACACACACACACACACACACACACACACACACACACACACACACACACACACACACAAACAAGTAGTTGGTTTCAGCAAATAGAAATAAAAAAAGTTGTTTGTGTGAACTCCTGGTTTTATGAAGGTATGGGTTTCTGAGAGTGTGTTTCCTTTGTATTTTGGTGTGTGTGTGTGTGTGTGTTTGTTGGCCCTCCTCTCTCATCCCTACTCCTTTAATATTTCATGCCTCCTCTTTGTGATCCTCCTCTAGGCCTCCCAGACCAGGAGGAACCCCGGAGACTCCTCGCAGGACACTGGCTGCCCCCCCTCAGCCCTCCAACCCGGCGCTACAGGCCCAGATCAAACAAGGTAACTACAAAAGGAGGGGGCACTCGCTTCACACACCCCTGGGGCCCTGCAGGGAGGGTGGGAGGGAGAAAGGGCGGGGGTTTGATAATGCAGCCCACCGGCAATAAAACCCACAGAGAGTTATAGAAAAAAACTGAAATATCACAGGAGGAAGCTGCTGCTGTTTCCTTGGTCAGTAGGTCTTTAAAGGGATGTTCTGCTGTTTTTGACATGAGGGTGGAGTTGTCTGAACTTTAGCGGGACTGGACAAATTATGAATAATTTCATATGACATTTGTTTTGGAAGCCAGTGATGATAAGGGAACCGGGTCAGAAAACACTCATATTCTAAGAGGAGGACTAGTGAGGAGGACTTTTTGGAAATATTATGGTATGAATATTTCCAGTATGAATGAAAGGAAGAGAATTGATTTCATCTAATCATCAGCATGGTCAGACATGTCTAGAATCAAGGCTACCTATTCTGTTGCAGCGTGTAGTACATCTTTGAGGAGGCAGCTACAGCAAAGCTTGGTGGCTACATGCATAGGCTCTGTATTAACTGTCAATAAAAGAGAGATGGATGAAGCAAACATCTATAGAGATGGAAAGAAAGGAAAAAGAAATAGAAATAGAGAGATGGGAGAATTTCAAGAGTCAAGTTATGAGTCTTTCTTTGCAGGAAGAAACCTGCTCTGGTTCTCTGTAGGAGATGTTTTAACCAGCCGTCACCATCTGCCTACCACACACACACACGCACACAGCTACCTACCACACTACAACAAGCTCAATACCTACAAATACACACACACACATATGCCATGGGTGGCACCCTCTGGTGTTGGGGGGAGGCAGGGTTTTAGTGCTATTGTCACGCCTTAATGAAGGCCAAGCGTGACAAGCGTGTGGACTTATTCACGCCACACTCCTATTCACCACCATTCAGGGGGAACGCTCGGCCGTGACCTCTGCTCTGCCAGCTACTCCAACTTGGCTTGTGTGTGTGTGTGTGTGTGCGCTCATGTGTGTGTGCATCAGAGGCTTTATGAAGGAGAGCGCTGTTAACCCTGCTCACCGTCTCTTTTCACATGGAAATGAATGAGCAGGCCCCTGTAATACACTGCAGCATTTACAGTGAGATGAACAGAGAGGGCAGGTTGTCTGCTCACACACCTATTTTACAATCATGTCCACAGTAATTCAGAAAAGTTTTCAAAAAACATCTTTATTTTTTTCTCTTTCGGCCCTTTGTCCATGTACTGCCACCAGTAAAAACAGTTATTCCAAGACACTTCCCCAAGTGGATGGGAACAAAGGATAATTCAAGTTTATTGCAACATGGGTTTTATTTCCATAGTTTTGTCCATCATTTATATAATTAATAATAACATTGTACTCACCAAGTTAATTGTTGAGATCTGGGAAAGAAAAATCATGGACCAAACAATGAAAATAACACCCAGGTTGTAATAAACAGGAATTACACCCTTTAATACTCTAGGGATGGTCACAGAAAACAGCTTTCTGAAAATGCTGATGTATGATTGTAAGCCTACACCGACATGTCCAACTTTGTTGCTTCCAACCTGAGCTAAAATGATTAGTCGATTAATGAATTGGTCAACTGACAGAATATTAATTAACAACTATACTGATAACTGATTAACCATTTAAGTAATTTTTCTTGCAAAAATGCCAATTGCTCCCTTGTTCCAGCTTCTCAGTTGTGCGGATTCACTGTTTTTCTTTGTCTTATGTATTAATAAACTGAATATCTTTGGGTTTTGGACTGTTAGTTGGACAAAAACAGTCAATTTTAAGATGTTTTATAGACCAGATGATTAATCGAGAAAATAATCTGCAGGTTAATGGATAATCAAAAAATATCTTTAGTTTCAGCCCAACTTCCAACTGTTTCTGTCTTCTCCTATTTAGTGTTTCAGTACACCTGGTTATACAGTATAAATGCTGTCATTAACATATCTTTCTTTGTCTGTTGTCATGACGACTGTAGCAGTCTACGCTAACTGTCTGGAAATTACTGTTAGCCTTGGTTAACAGGTTGCAGCTTTTATCTTCCATCTAGTCACTTTTTCTATAATGGCAAAGCCTTTATGACAAAATTCTTCATGAGAACACAAACACAAAAATATGTCAGTAATAGCTGGATTGTGCAATCAACTCTACTAAAACACTAAATCAAATATTACAGAGTGAGTCTGAGAAGACGGAATGGAGCGTTAACGTTCTGAGACCAACAGGGGGAAGTGGCCATGTTTCTCAAATATATTTTTTTCATCCTACCACCTTATCAGATGATGCTGCTGATTCTAGAGTATATTCATGTCATGTGGGCGACTTCTTAATGCCATTCACAACAACATCCAAGTTTTAATTTCAACTGGGAAACTCTGGGAAGTACTTTAGGATAATTAAATGCTTAATTAATGGTCATGGTAAAAAATATAGTGCCATGTTGCCTTATGCGACAACATGTTGACCATGTTGTCACATAAGGGACCATATTGTTGTTGCCAATATTCATTAAACTAAACTATATTCACCTGTATTTCAGTGTGGATAATAACATTTATCTGCAGTCTGAAGTTAGTTTTACATTTTAAAATACTAATAACTGATTCCTCATGTTAAGATATGAATATTAAAGTCTCATCTGCATATTGGCTTGTTGTATGGTGTTACTACCAGCATCCAAGCATTCTTTTCATTGGGTTAGCAGCTGATGGAGCTAATAGATTAATGTTTTTTGACCTCACACTAGTAGCACTGAAGCCCAAGATTGTCTTTAAAACCCTGTCATCATTGTACAAACTTTTCTCCAAAGCCAACCTTTTATGAGTCAAAACATACTCAAGTGTGACCATTCTGCTTGGTGAAGCAGTTTCCCTCATGTCTACAGAGAGAAGCAGACCATTCACACAGCGCTGCTGCTAAGACTGAATTACATGAAGTAATACTGACATTTAAGATATTACTTTTATCCTTTAAAAAATCCAGTTTGGCCTCCTTCAATTATCAAGGTGGTAAAAAGAGCTTAAAAAGAGCTGCAGACCTAATCTATAAAAATCTAGAAAGGTTTAGCGAGGAATTGTTTATGGAGGAAAAGTATTAGATGGGAAAGAGTTATTGTATTTTACATACACAGTGGTGGTTTTGGACATTTTTGGGTATACTAATGATTTTTAAAGGTCCCTAAGTTTGTCATGGTTTAATATTTAATTGCAAAAGTACAACTAAAGAGAATCTTATAATGAGCTTTTATATACTGTACCTTCAGTAACATGATTACATTATATTTATAATTCCTTAGTTTTACCGCTTGTCAGGCACTGAATTCTCAAGTTAGAAATGAGTATTAAAGTATCATCTGCATATATGATTATTTTATGATGTTACCACTAACATCCAGACTTTTCTAGAGGGTGCCGTACTGCAAAGCTCAGCCATTGACACAGTACTTGATGATACATAATATAATATGATGAAATTATATTTAACCTCCTCATACAGCAGATTTTCATTTGCACCAATGCTGGCAAACTGCTGTTGACTGCCCTCAGACATATTCTCTATCTTCCTAATTTCTTTCTGACCTCTTTCTCTCTTTTCTGTCTCTCTTGTCCTCTTCACACTGTTGTTCACTGCATGGCTTCAGCCTGCTGCCTGTTCCCTAGAAATACCCGTTCCACAAACACACTCTCTCTTCAATATTTCTTTCACTGTACTTTCATTTAATATCTCTTATATTTGTGCACATCTTTCTTTCACTATTTCTCTCCTCTTTTCTTTGTCACCAACTGTTGTAATGTTGCTGTAACTGTTTTCTGTCATGTCTGTACTAAATGTTTTCTCTGTGATAGTATTTTATTGACAGTTTTTAAATTTGTACCTGTTGCATTTTGCTGCTTAGCTGGTTTTGTGTGAACAGTGAGGGTCTATGACTGTATTGAAACGTAAAAAATATAAATTTTTAATTAGTTATTGTATCTTATATATGTTAAAGACGTGATTTTAATTTGTGAGAAAAGCTGGGCTTTCTTCTTTTTATTGACAAATACCCTTAAAGGGAAACTCCGGTATTTTTAAACCTGGGCCCGATAACAAATCAACCTCTTGAGAGATTTCGGAGCGACACTTTTCCTTGAGCGAGACTTTCTGTTTCTGGTTAAACAAAAAGGATCTTACTCTTTAACAAACGGCCTGTCTCTGTAGGGATCCTTTCCATAATGTTGTCAGATACTTAGAATAACAGTCTGAGCCTGTCAGCGGCAAAAACAAGCACTGTTAGTGGACATACTTTTCACGGGCACAATTGCCCGCAAGGATTAGATTGCAGCCATTGCAGCCCATTTGCGGAGGCGATCTACTGGACCAATCCCAAAACTTTTGGTAAGTTTAGTCCCCAAAATTTGTAAAAAATAGGGCCCATGTTTAAAAATACTGGAGTTTCCCTTTAATGGGAAGTTGAAAATGAAGATGTTTAAATCTGAAATGGCATACTTGATCATTTCATCTCCACAGTATAGAGGTTTCAGGTTTCTGGCCCTAGCATAAAGACACATCACATCTATATTCTTATTACATTTTGAATCGGCGTGTAATATTCTTACCTGCAGGTAGATTGTTTTTACAGACATGTTGGTCATCTTGGTCACAGACAAGTTTATGTTCTTTTTAAAATTGTCCCTAATGAATATGGGTTAATAAAATGCTAGTGCCACAGTCTGAAACCTTTGTTTCCTGGTCTAGGATTTTTGTCAGCTTTGGTTTGTTTGGGTGAAGTTGATCTTCATCGCCAAACTAACAGCTGATTTTTCCTCTATTTACCAAGTGCTTGCCGGGAACTAGAGCGCATCTTTGTTTACTGGTGTTTTTATATTGACATTTATGTGCCTTTTTATGAAGTTTTTATATCTTGTCACTTTTCTATGCATAGAAAGTCTTTTTGTAATTTTTTAATAATTTTGTTTTTTGCTTTGTCGTTATGTTTCTTTTCCTTGCTATTATTGTGCAAATAATTTTGTTAAAAAGTGTCTTTCTATTTAACAATGTTTTCTTCCTTTTGTATATTTTATTTTTTGGTGTTTTATGGGGTTTGTTTAAAAAAAAGTTAATTACACAGCAGCAATATTTGATTTACTTGTAGATAGGGGGTTTAGCACTGTCCAGAGGATGTTTACCTAGATGAAGACCAATCCAGCTTGCAGATAACATATTTAAAATTTCATAATTTTCTTTGAATTATGTTATGAGCTGGGTAGAGCAGGAGAAAATCCAAACCAATGGTTTACTAAGTGGATTGATACATGGATTGATGGTATGGATTTAATAATTTGTATCACTAACATATATGTCCTACATTGTTAAAAACCACATGAGAATACAGTATGTATTTAAATGAGATTCCTTTCTTTATGGGAAATCTTGCTAATGCTAGCAGCTATTACCTATTGTTATTAGCATCTGTTTTGTATATGTTCACAAACTAACAGGGCTTTGTTTATATGAAATAGGATGTAGCAGGTGTAGTTTTAACTTTTAGAATTATTATCATAATAACATTATTCTTAATGGGTTAGTTTTGTGGAGAGTCTAACTGTAAAATTGTCAGCTGCATTTGCTAGCTAAGAAAGTTAACTATAGGCGGCTAAAGCCAATAATATCGGGCTCATTGTCAACACCAACTTACACAGTTACTCCTAAGTTGTTTGAACAGTAATAATTGACTACTAATAAATACTAATACTGAACTGCTAATATTAATTAGTGTTGTAGTTGAGTAGGTTTGAAGGGAAATATGACTAAGCTAATTGCTAACATTAGCAGACGAAATGGATCAACATACATCCATTTGCTGTAGTCCTTTGATTTGGCTTTTCTGCAATTTATCTCTCCACCACGTCCTACAGGCCATTGTCTAGGAATTATGTTCATTGGATGATTCATCACCTAACGAAATATGTCCAGTGCTAACATTTAGTGCTAATGCAGTAGTGTGTTATTTACATAGAGGGGTGTAAAATAATGGTGTGGAGGTCAAGGGTGGTGGATGTTTTTGTAGTGTGTCTGACTTTCATCTAGGAGACTGTAGATCACGTCCTGTCACAGACCTGCAATTATGTCCTGCTTTTTTTTAACCATTACCACAATCTTTCCTTAATTCTAACCATATCTCAACCATGGTTTATTTATTATATACCACTATTTTCCCTTAACCTTAATAATTGCAATGTGCAAATATTGAATTTTAAAATCTTTGGTGTTGAACTTTAAAAAACTTGTCACTGAATGTAATCTGGGGGTTATGCGCTATTGTCCAATAGCAATGTTCTTGTTTAGGGTTGATTCCAGGGGTTGTTTCGCCATAGTTTCCCCAAAGGCAATTCAAAGGTACCCATGTTTTACCTACTCATTTTCAAATAGGGCTTATTGGGTTTGATGTTAACCCAACATGACTGCTATTTGTGCAAAGCAAATTTTATGCATTATTTTTTAAACTTCATAGTTTTTTTTTTTTCATGTGATGGCTTCCTTTTTTTTCTTCTTATGTATGTGTGTTTATGTTTTCTGTTCTGTGTTGTAGATATATTTTCTTCTTCCACGCTGCCTGACTGCTTGTCTCCACTCTCTGTTTGCTATTTTATATATTTATATCTTCCTTTCTTCTTGACTATTTCTCTCCTTCTCTTCCTTTACAAGCTGCTGTAGCTGCCACAGCCAACACCAGCACTGTTACTACTGCTACCACTGCTGGGGCTCTGGGGGCCCCTGGGGGCCTTCTTCAGGGCCCCCCTGGCTCCCCCAGCCCTGGCCCTGCTTCTCATAACATCCCCTCAGTCAACGAAGGTATAGACTGAACTGATGGGTACCACTTAGGGAAAGTCTCGCAGCCATACTCTTTTTTTTTTTTCCAGTTACTTATCTTTGTCTTTGGAGATATTCTACTTCCTAAATCTTCTTCCCTACCTTCCTTCCTTCCTTCCTTCCTTCCTTCCATCCTTCCTTCTGTCTTTCCTTTTTGTTCCTTCTCTCCTTCCATCTGTATTTTTTAGTTTTTCACTCTCTATTTATATATTTTTCTTTTTCTTTGTACTCTTGACTTCTTCACCTCCTCTCTCTTCACTCCATCAATTAGTCACCTTCCCACATTTTTTCCTGTTTCTCTCCTTCTTGGGGCTCATCACCTCATTTCTCTTTTCTTGCATCGGCCTTGTTTTTTTCCTGCAGCCAATGTTAGGTTTTCATCTTTTTTCATCAGTTTTCTGCAGTGTCTGTCCTTGTTTTGATCAATAGAGCTGTCTGTTAATCTGTCTGTCTGTCATAGCTGAGTTCAGTCCACTTTCAATCCAGTCAGTTGAAGAAATTGATAGTTTTACATCTCCAAATTTGAATGCTGCAAACCACTTGGCAGAGGAACTGGTCAAGTGTTTTTAATGTAAAATCTATCTGTCTTGGTCATGGGAAATTAAACCAGTCCTGCCAAGATCTTAATTTGCTTAATAAAAAATCGAAAGAATGGAAATGATTCATTACATAATCCAAGACAAAAACAGTAGTGCAAGCACAAGTAAAAAAAAAAAACATAAATCACAACCTCAAGATCTTATTCACAATTTTCCCCTTGGGCTTGCAATTTGCATATTTTTAGCCAAACTCCTACAAATTCAATAATTTCTGGCCACAGTAATCATAACAAATAGAGGCTGTTGGAACTGTTGAATATGTCAGAAATTGTTCTCTATTTAAATCCAAGTTAATGAAACTTGCCGGCACCCAGGATGAGTTTCCTAGTGCAGCAGAATTTGGTGAGACAAAGAGCTTTGCTATCAGCAAACAAGCGGACTTTACTGGTGTTTGGAACTGATGCATTTGAAAGTACATTGACCTCAGTCCTTATGCCGTAGTCTTTTGTCTTTTTTCAGTTGTTGGCAGTATTGTGCAGTCCTTCCCTGTTTTTCTCTGTCTCTAAGTCTACCTGTCTGTCTGAATGTCCATGTGTCCTGACGTGTCAGTTTTTCTATGCTCACTGTTTGCATGCTTGCTATTTCCACCTGATGGAATGGGAAGTGTGTCACTGGGGGAAAAAAAGACAAGCCAACAAAAACAATTCAAACGGACCAAATAAAAAACAAATTCTAATTGTGCTTAGCAACAACTGAAATTTTCCTTTGTTTAACATTTAGCCGCCCCTCTGTTTTCACTTCCAGCACATCAGTCTGACACTGTAGTCATAAATTTAGAAGAGGGATACATTGTAAAAGTTGTGTTTCGAAGTTAAAAAACAGAAGACTGAATGATAAGTGATTTTGTTTTCATTAAGTTTTATTGTAAATTAACTAAAGTGTACTCATTATAACTTATAGTTGGAGTCTGTCTGGTGTCCCTGACAGAGCCTAATGCTGTTTTTTCTTTTTAAACAACTATTACAAACTTTTCTTTTTTTAACAGGATGTTTGCTTCTACTATGGAGGCTTGTTGCCCCATTCAGCCATACAATGAATGCGCTCTCAATTTATTTAATCTGTTCCACATGTGTGGGTTCTAAAAGGAAATCAAGTGCCTTTCAAAGCTCATAAACTTTAGTTCAGAGACTAAAACAGAGCTGGTCAGGATTATTTTTATTTGGTTTTATACTGGAAATCGGCAAGCAAGCACACAGAGGCTCATTCCTTCCCAGTACGTTTAGGAATATTTAGAACTAAAATTACCTCACATTTTCTGTAGGGGTAAACGGCAACTGTAGCAAAGGTTTTTTTTTTATGATGTTTTTTCCCCAAAACTGCCCTGCAGAAACCTTGGTGGTATTATTATTATTATTATTATTATTATTATTATTATCAGTAGTATCAGGAATAGTTGGTAGCAGTAGCACCAGCAGAAATAGTTGTTGTTAGCAGCAGCAGCATTGATGGGAAAGAAAGCCTTTATATTTTCTGCTTTCTGAATAGTCTGCAAAAGGAATGTAAATACAGTAGATCAATCTGATATTTCAAAATTCAAGAATTTTAAATTAATTTACCATAGAAATTATATGGAATTTTAAATGATATGGTAAATAACTGCATTGTTAATTGTCTCTGTTCTTAGCACAGGTTTAGACTTGTTTTCTTGTATTATCTAGTTAAAGTATTGATTCTTCCATTGCCTGACTTTGTATTGTTTTCCCAAGCATGAGTTTGCTTCAGGTAAAAATTTAGGGAACAGTCTGAACAGAGAAGAAGGGGTCAGGGTTTAATAAGTACTGGTAGTGGTGGCTGTTTTAAATTTGATTTTAGGAATTCATTTAACAAAGTTAATCTAATTTTAAAAAATTTAACATCTGAGGTTTCTGCAAGACAGTGATGCAAATGTTGCAACTAGAGGTTGACTGATTATTCTTTCCCAATACTGAGATAATTTGGTTATTATGGTATAAGATGTCAAATATTTGATATTTTATTTTTGTGATATTCATCACAACAAATCTGCCAACCTCTACATAGCATATTCCTGAATGCAGTATGTTTGTAATATATTGGTTTGAGTTTTCCCTATATATTTCAATGGCGGAGGTAAGTTTACACAGTGCCCTTGGCAAAGAAATTTGTATGGAATTTCTTTCCTGCTTAAAAGCCATTCAGTGTCCTTTCAAGTGCATTTCACATACATGCATCTTCTCTGGAAACCATATATTGAACCAATATATGTGAATAAGGTGCTTGGTTTATGTTGAGTATCGGCGAATAAACATTTAAGTCCATTTTTTGTCAAAGACATGTAAAAACTGGTGTATATTTCTCTGGTGTTTGGTGTAAAATATACATATATGCCATTATTTTGGCTCAGACTGATACTCAGTCTTATTAAAGCGATACCAAGACATTTTGAATGTTAGTTTTCTTCATCAGTCACTCAGGATAATGCAACTGAGAAAAAGAGTTAAGCACTTGTCGCACCTATATCATTTGTTCTGAAAACCTACAAGGTTTGTCAAGTAAATATTTTCCAGTAAAATCCTCCACAGATGTAGTGTTGCTGAATGAAATGAAACAAACTTAAGTTCATCATGCCAAGGTATCGTTATAAGGCTTTTGCCGATCCACCTGGCAGTGCTGTATATCTGTTTACCTGTTAAAAGCCAACAAACATACTCAGGCTCTGGTTAGCGGAAATAATAGCTTTGCTCTAACCAAGACTGCAAATAATAGTCAATAGTATTCCCATCCTGTGTTAGTGTGATTTGTATATGAGTACAAAGTCTGTGTGTGTATGTGTGTATAAGGATATGAGAAACTCACGGTTGTCATATGGAAACAGGTTTTTCAGCCTGAAGGGGCAACTTTAAAAGATAAAAACTGGTGACCTAAACACTCTCAAAGGAATAGTTTTAACGTTTTGGGAAACGCGCTTTTTTGCTATCTTTCCAAGTGTGACTTGAGAAGATCGATATCGGTCTCATGTCTGAAGTGCACAAAGCATTTGATCTGTCAGCTTTTGTCAGCACAGATGTTTTCACTTTCCACCATGATTGTGATATGAGGTGCTTTATCTAACACTTCGGTTCATTAGCAAGATATCTTCATTACTGCTGACCAGAATTCCACTGAAATTGGCTGTGGATATTCTTGGTCCCCAGCGGATCTATCCTAATAATTTAGGTAACCCTTGACCTTTCCTCTAGCGCCACCATTGGAACAAATTTCCACTTGTACACTCACAAAAAATCAGAAAACAGTGCTAGTAAGGCTCTAAGACACTTTCATATTGTCTTGTATAACATGAAACGCAAGTGTTTTTATGTGACAGCAGTGAGGTTTGTGTATGAGCATGCGAGTGGTTTGAAATATAGAATAATCCACTGGCCCTCCCTGTAATTTATTATGACTGTGTGTATGTTTGTGTGTGTCTGCAGGTTGGAGCCAGCTGGCAGCCATGCACTGTGTGATGCTCCCTGACCTCCTTGGCCTGGACAAATTCAGACCTCCTCTGCTGGAGATGTTGGCGAGGAGATGGCAGGACCGCTGTCTGGAGGTAACACACACCCACACACATTGTATGCACAGCTCCAAGCTAAGCCTTCCAGACCAAACCCTGTCTCCTAAAAGTGATAAACTCTGATTTATCAATTGGATTACTGTTTTTTATTAACAGGATGAGGAAACATCCTGTTAATGTATCTGCAATGTTGCAAAATGTTCATACAGAAGGTATCTGCAGAACGTTCACTGTCTGTGTATTGTCTTTGTTTTCACTACTATCAACCATCCAACAAATGAACCACTTCTGATCTTTTTTTTTATTTTTGCGGCAATAATGGGCATTAAAAAAAATCAGCATAACCTCCAACATGGCTGCTCACCTGAAGACCATCCATACAAGACTTAAAAATAATTATCAGAATAGCCATGGTCATAACTTTACCCTCTTTGCGGTTTTAGGTGCGAGAAGCAGCACAAGCTCTCCTTTTGGCTGAGTTAAGAAGGATTGGCCAATCAGGACGTAAGGACACCATCGACATGTGGGCTCCCTACCTGCCTCAGTATGTGGACACTGTCAGCTCCCGTAAGTACCTCCCACTGCTTTATATCTAAAATAAAGAAAGAAAGAGAGAAAGAAAGACCTACAAAAAGAAATAAAGAAAGAAATGTGTGTGTGGTTCATGGTGGTTTTTAATGTTACACAATGACATTTGTTTACTGCTCATTTTCTTTTTACGTACTCTATGCTAACTGAGCATACAGTATTAACATCCCAACGTTGGAATGCTAACATGCTAGCATTCCAATTGTGAAAGATTTTACACATCAAAGTGTGTTTACAGGTCTTGGGGAGTACTTCTGCATATGTGAAAAATGATGTATAAAATCTTTTGTGACTCCAGAGAAATGTCCTCAAGTGATGCCACTAGAGTCAGCGTCGGTTGGGGCTGAAGACTACAAGTTTGAAAATTTTAAAAAATCTGGGGGTGTAGAGTAAGATTACCAGACCTCTCTAGCCTGCTCCTCATCTCTGCTTGAGGCTAGCAGCTAGCAGAACTTAAGGTGTTGTTAAGGAGCATGTTAGCATGCTAGCATTAGCAATCAGCTGTGAAAGCACTGCTGAGCCTAAGTACAACGCCTAACCTGATGATCAGACTAAATTTCCATTTTGTTTCACGTCATTCATTTAGTTTGACATCATGTTCATGTTGGCTGATTTCTGTTGGGAGCGGGGCTTATGTTGTTTTGTTTTGCCCTAATCATTCGTGACTTATCCGTCCAGCCAACGTTGTTTTCAGTCGTAGTGGTTTCTAGGATCAGTTATCTTAACGATTTTCGTGTTGATGAAAGAAATATGATGACTTAAGAGTTGTTATTTCTGTAAATCGACTTACAACAACCTGTACAGCTGCATCCATCTCATCTCTGCCACTCATGGATGTAGCAAAGATGATGTCCCCATTCCTAATCCCACCTACAAAGCTGTGATTGGTCAATTGTTAGCTGGGAGAAACAGCTGTTAATGAGCGCAACACAAGACCGACTTGAACAAATCTATCTATCCCCCTCTCTCTAGCCATTTGTCTATCTCTTTCTTTCCTTCACTATCTTTTTTCTCTCTGTCTATCTTCTGTATATTCCCTGGTCTCTCTCTCGGTCTATAGTTCGACCTGCTGATGGGAAGAAAGGTGAATCTCCACCTTCTTTTACTATAAACAGCCTTCTAAAATGCTGCGTGTGTATGTATGTGTGTTCAGGAGTCGCCCTGTGGTTGCTGAGGATGCTGGGGGTTTCTCAGGGGAACAGTTGCTATGGTAACGGGCACTGGTCAGTGTTGTGTTACCACAGCAGTACCGCAGGCGGGGGGTAGGTGGGGGGAGCGATAGGCCGGTGACCTCAGGGGACAAGGGAGGGGGGAGGGAACAGACAGAAAGATAGAGCGAGGTTAAAGGGTCATTGAATTTGATCTGTGTGCTGCACAGCAGGACTGGAACAGACAGTAAGATGACTCCTGCTGGTCCTGGAAATCCTGGAATATCATGGGAAAGTCGAGAATGTGTTGAATCCTCTGGAGATATCCTTTGAACCTGAAGCTGTTGTTGGGTCTGCCTATTGTTAAAACACTAACTATGTAATTTCCACATATTTTAAACTCAAAATCCATCCTTTTTCCTTCTGTAAAACAGGGTGTGTCAACCTTTTCTGGTCTGTGACCCCATTTTGGGCCCTAAATTCTCCTGACCCCCTCTCTACTGTCACATAAAAACTGCAGGTCTACACTTGCTATGAAGCTAACCAGCAGTGGCAGCAGCTCTGAACTTTGGATTTGAAGGTTAAAAATGTTGTCTCTGTATCATTAAGCGTTGTGTCTGCAGGGATCCAATGAATCTATTAGGAGGAGGGTGATAAATATTTTCCCATTATTCAATATTCAAATCAGGTCTCCCAAACATTAAGCCCATGTCCACAGCTAATGCTGATGAAACTCTCTTTTTATACATTTTAATTTTTCTCCATCAACAATAACATTTTTAGCTTGTTCTCTAAGTGGGAATTCACTTCAGATGTTAGGCATCGGATGTTGTGCAAGCTCTATTCAAGCATCCATCCATCCATTCATTCCACACCCACTCTGACCTCCAGTAGAGCTTCATTGTTCTCAGAAGCAGCTGTCCTGTCAGCAGCGCAGCAGTATATATTTGTTCCATAATGACAGGTGAGCGTCCAACTGGTGTGGAATGACCTGGAATGAGCAACATTTGTTGTAAAATGTTGTATTAATGCAGTGGTTTCCAACTAGGGGGTGCAGAGAAGGCTGAATAAATGATTTGGTATTGTATTAGCAAAGCATGAAGAGGTCTGTGAAACAACTGTCAAGTTCATGTTTGGCAGACGATTAACCCACCCCAAACAACATCAGCTGGTAAAAACCAAAGAAGATGTGATGAGGCTCGATGCAGACTGTCTAAAACGTGTGTCCAGCTGGAGATTATCGTTCAGATTTTTTTCTATGAGGATACTTGTGCTGAGCTGAGCCATGATGGCACAGCATGGCAAGGTGACGCGTTGGACGTCTGCGTGTTTGCTCTATTGTATGCAGGTCTTCATCTAACAGCTCACTGTGGCTGTTCGTGCTTCTACTATTCCTCCCTGGAAAACTGATCCACTGACCAATTGTGCAGAATAAGTCCATATCTTGTTGTGTTTACCTGTTTTTATGGAAGAATAGCACCACCCTAACTCATACATTACATTTCCTGTAGCTGCTCCACAATGAAAACCTCCATCTGTTTCGCTTTAAATGTGAAGCAGCAGCAATACATTTTCAGTTTGCCTCAGCAGTAGCTTGACACCGCTTAAATACAGCTCTGATATAGAGGTTAAGGTCATCACAGCAGTACTGGTGAAATATGAACATAAAATTGAATGGTGTGAATAGAAAGCTAAAGCTGAGAGAAAAACAACAGCATCTTAAAGAAATCTTAGAGCTTTCCAAAGGGACCCTGAATGTATATTTTCTTTTTGTAGACTGCAAGCTGTTTGCAAGAAATTCCTCCATGTGTCTCTTCTCAGACAGTATGTAGGCGAGAAACCAGCATCAGACAGCTGGAGGAAGATAGGGAGAGATGAAAATAAAACTTGTTTTAGAGGATAACACTGTCAGAATTCAAATAGAATATTAATATCAGTTGTAGCTTTTAGTTTTCAGTGTAAAATAAACATCATTGTCATAATATGCTACATACTATACTATATACTGTATTGTACATTACAACACCTCCCACACACTCACTCTTGAGCCCACTCTCCTGCTCTCCAGCAGCAGAGTGGCTGGTGTTTGAAGGAAGACACCTGTATTTATCCATTAGCTTTTAGTGCCGAGGAAATGTCACTGAGTCATGGAGTGCCACTGTCGCAGCATGGGGCTGACGAGACCACACACACACACACACACACACACAAAGCAGTGGTTATGACCTTTCAGCTCTCCTGGAAGTGTTTAACACAAAGGAAGCAGGCCGAGCTGGATTTGTTAACCTGCACTCGGAGGGAGAGAGAGTGAGAGAGAGAGAGGGAGAAATAAACTGTCCACACCGTCTCCATCATCACTGATGTGTGTCTAATGAGCTGCTTTTCACCGTAAAGGAGCAGGTCAGCATTTTCGGAAACGCTCTAACTTGCTTTCTTTCTGAGAGTGAGATGAGAACATCAATCTCATGTCTGTGTGTTAAGTACGGAGCTGGAGTAAGGAAAGAGTTGGCTTAGCTTAGCATAAAGACTTGAAGCAAGGTGAAACAGCTGGCCTAGCTCTGTCCAAAGTTTAAAAATCAACTACAGACACCTCAAAAGACAGCTAACAAATTAACGGCAAACTATTTCTTGGCAAACAACAGGCGGGAGCAGTGACCACATCTTGGAAACCTGTGTTAGCCGGACATGCTGTGCAGAAGTTCTAACAAACAATAAAACATGAACTTGAAGCTTTAATCTTTGAGGTGGAAACTTCCAGAGCTGCAGGGGGGAGAAAGGGAGCAGTGGAGGCCCAGGAGAGAGCCTGCGAGGCTGGGTAGGGAGAAAGAGTCAACCTAGAGGGGGCTGGATGGATAAGGAGGGGCTCCACACACACTTTACACTCTCATATTCACACACGCTTGATTAAACCAAGTCCCCTGCATTGTTCACCCTCACACACGTATGAACACACACTGTTTTAAGGGTCAAACAGTGTGTGTGTGTGAGAGTGAGAGTGAAGCAGCTGTTTCTTTGATCACTGAACAGCAGTCACCATTTCCTCTCTCTCTCTCCTCTGTCTTTAGTTTACTATCTGCCTCGATCGCCCTGTTTTTTTTTCAACTCATGAACCTGCTGCTGTTAAAGATCCACCTCCTCTCATCTCCTCCTCCTCCTTCTCTTCCACTTCATTTCCCTCTTCCCCTTTTCCTTACCTCCCCCTCTTTACCTCTCCTGCTCCTTTGCCTTCTTCTCTTCCTCCTCTTCACTATTCTTAACTTTTCATTCTCCAGTTTGTTTTGTTTCTTTTATTGCCTTTCCATCCTTTGTTTCCCCTTCCCTCCTGTCCATCTTTCCTACTCCTTCCCTCCTTCCTTTCTTCTTTTTTCCTTTCTTCCTTCATTCTTCATTCCTGGGTGGATGGAGGTGAGGTTGAGTAGCCTGGTATTCTTCTATACATCTTCTATATAATCTTCTGTAATATATGCTATGAGTTTGTTACATTTATAAAATAAAGAAAAATTAAGAATATTGAATATAAATAGAAACATGACAGAAATAGCAGACGGTGAACATGTGGGAGGTCTTCTCGCTGTTTAGACAGGTTACATTTCTGAAACGTGTGTAAATGGTGAAAGGTTTTCAAAAATAATTTAAGAATAAATGATGATACAAATGCTAAAAAGGAAACTGACCTGCCTCATCTTACATGAAAAACCATGAAATAAAAACGTTCCATTGATCATTTTATCAATAGTTCTTAAAATGTACCTTGTAAAAACAAATGATCAAAATGAAAAATACATTGAAGCTTAAAGAGGAGAATCCACTCCGATTTAAAGAACAGGAAGTACATGTTTTAAACAGAGAGAGCAACAGACAAGAGAGGAGCATGCGATCCAGGAGGTTAACAAGGCATGCTGGGAGCTATGTGTCATGGCTGACATGACAAGCTTGACCTTGGAGCAGGGAAGAACACCTCCCCCTCCTCCCCACTGTCATCCACCCCTCCTCCACCTCCCTCTCTCTTTTTTATCCCTCAGCTACTGCATCTCTTTCTTTCTCATTCCCTCGCCTGGGATAGTTGAGTTATAGGCCCAACCTGTGTGTGTGTGTGTGTGTGTGTGTGTGTGTGAATGAAAGATGAACCACCTTAAAAAACACATGCAGAACAGAATTAGCGAAATCTGCACAGTGCTTTATTATGAGACACAATTTTATGACTCTGGAAAGTTATTACAGTGACATAATTTCATCCATACAAAGTAATCCATCAGGAATGTGTGAATATTGGACCATTCTGCACCTCACAATTTATATCAAGGGCCAATGCAGGAGGTGGTGTGTCCTTTATGTAGTGAGGTGAAATGTAAGGGTGGGGAGGTCAGGGTGGTGGATGGGCGTGTAGCTCGTCTCACTCTAATGCAGGAAACCTGAGTTTGTGTCCTGTCCACAACCACAATCTTTCCCTAAATGTATTCAATTGTTTTAGATGCCTACCCCTAACCATACCTTAACCATAGTTTATTTGCAGTAACCATAATTTTTCCCTGATCTTAACCATTCTTCTATAGTTGTCATGCACCGATATTGTAGGAGGAAAAAATGTAAATAATTTTGGCATGTACCATAATCCGGGGTAATATCAACATTACTGTCTGATGGCATTCACATCCTACATGTGGTTAGGTTTAGGCTACTAAAACACTTTGGGAAAGATTGCGGTTTGATTAAATATTGAAATTAACACATCACATCTCATGGTTCTCATGCTGACTTTTTCAATAATGAATTTAAGGGCACAATATTTCAACATCCTTGTGGTTGCTTTGAGTTGCCTAAACATAAGTGTAAAAAAATTCATCATGCTTTAGTTGCCAGCTGCCCGTTGCACCAGCTATACGCAAGTTCTCTCTTAAGCTAGGGTGCAAAGTCCACACTAAATGATATGTTGAAACTAGTTAGTTTGATGCTAAATCTGTGTCGATGTTTGGTTGCACCACAGAGACGTAAGGTTCATCTTAGCTACTCTGGCGTTAAGTCCACACTAACACTTCACTTCCTTTGGCCAATACTGTGTTGTCTCTCTTGCCCAATTGTCTTTGAACAGTTTGCTACGCAATAGCGAAGAGGCTAACGGCTAAAAATAGCTAACGTTAATCACCAAACAACAGAAAGGTACATAAACTAGGACAAAGCATTATGACTAGGTCATTACTATAAAACCTTAATCTACAACAGTGACATCGAGTGGTGAAACTACAACACGGTAATATACCGGTACCCTGTTATTGGGCAGATGAAATCGTAACATTATAACAAACACATAATGATAGACTAGTTAGTTAATTAGAAAGTTATGTAACCCTATATATTTTGCTTGCCGGTATAATTGGCTCTTCCTCATTCTCCAAGTTATCCCACCTTTCAAAACGATGCACCATGCCAATTGCTATTTTAGGGCAAGGTGTAAGATTTAAGTAGTAACTAATGCCTACGTTGGAACTATTTCAGCTGGTGCAACCCTTAAAATGTTAGGTCGGAGTTTACAGGCTACTAAGTTAGAAATAAAGTTAAAACTAGTCTACGATGTCTACGAAGATGGACTTACACATAGCTGATGCAACCCAGTGCAGGAGTGGGTATTGTAGGAAAACAAACAAAATACATAGTCATCAAAACATTTCCTCATTATGTTGCTAAAAAATGTAATTTAGCCATCATAACCTATTTGCCGTTGTAAATTAGTGTATAAACGTAATTTTTAGGTGACAGGGTGGCTCAGTCAAGTTGCCTAAAGATGATGTCATTTGACCACATGACTCTAGAGAATCTTGGGAAATTCAATCCATTATTCTGTAAGTGCTACTTGCGGACACAGTGGTTGCTGTTCAGCGAAAGTTACATAGACTCGCTTCAATATGTCGTGAAGAGCCATTTTAGGCATCAGGGAGAGGACCCAAATGCAGACAGATGTAGGCAGGGAGGCGGAAGAAGTCCAAAGATTTATTAACTCAAAAATAAACTCACGAAAAACCACAGGAACAGACACACAGGAAACACAGGAACATGACATCAATGACGCGACACTGAACAAAGGAAAGGGGCCGGTATATATAGATAAGGAGACAACGAGGCAAACAGAAAACAGGTGAGCACAAGACACAGGTGAACTTAATCAAACTGGCGGGAAAACAGAACAATGACAGGAAGTAAATAGGCACACAAAGAAACAAGAACAGGGACTTCAAAATAACACAGGAAATAACAAACAAGTCCACACAAGAGTCCTTCGTGGACCATGACACAATACACTTCAAGATTAACTTCATACTAGATTTTGGAAGAAGGAAAAGCATAACTGCACTGGCCTTAATGTGTTGAGAAGAATACTTGTTTTGAACCTCTGAACACACCCAACATCACAGCTGGGTTTGGTCAGGTATGGTCTGTTGTACTTGTGACCACACCCGGCTGTGATGTAGTGTGGTACTGTAGTGCAACATTACATCACAGCTGCACAAAGTGTTGAAAAATCATGTTGTCACCACTAGTTGGCAGGGCAAGCCAGATTATTAGACTATTAGACTATTATGTTTTGTTAATACATGAATTCCCATGTGGTATATTGGAAGTCTGCTACTCTACATTGTCTTTTTACTACTGCTACTGCGGTCTGCTTTGTATATACAGTATCTGTTGCTTGTCTGTCTGTCCTGGAAGAGGGATCCCTCCTCTGTCTCTCGTTTTCTTTTTCTCATAAAGGTTTCACAGTTTTTCCACATCAGAATGCAGGGTCTAAGGTAGAGGGTGTCATTTGTTGTATAGATTGTAAAGCCCTCTCTGGAAAACTTTGTTTTAGACAGTACAAACAAATTGGAATAAGTGAACACGGTGACACCTGCCAACCAATCAGAATCTTTTGGCATGTATCTTTAGTATTACTGTTTTTTCTTTTCTGTTCTGGTGTTTTGCTTTGGCACTAATCACTGCTGTTCTTCATGTCAGTAAAGCTCATGTGAACTGAAAGTGAATTGAGAGGGAGGTCGCTCTGTTTATGTAGAAACACCCGTCAGTCTTTTTGTCCAATCACAGTGAAGCATCAGTTATGTTTTAATTAAGTTCAATTACGTTTTTATCACTTAAATGTTTTAGACGGATAATCAACAACCTGGCTGTGTATCTGCCTTCTGTCAGTCTGTGTGTGTGTGTGTGTGTGTGTGTGTGTGTGTGTGTGTGTGTGTGCGTGTGCGCGCGTGTGTGTGTGATATAAGGCTGTACTGAATCATTATGTTGAGCTGTCAGCAGTGTGTGTGAGCAGGTTAATTGGCACAATGTTAACCAGGATTAATCAATGTAATTACACACAGTGTAATTACAGTTTTTTTATATTGGTGTGCTCAGGGTATCCTCATGAACTCATGTGTTATGTTTGTATTGTTATTGTTATCTTTTTGTTGTTCTTCTTTTGAACCCAAATGATACAATTTCTGAAATGGGCTGGTGATTGTTTTCTTGCACTGGGAAACACTGTGATGGAGTGTGGGTATACGTGTGTATGCATGTGTGTAATTCATTAATTAGGCCGTTTTCCCAGAGATTAGCCCAGCGTAGGCTCTGTTACCTTTAGTGGCTTCATTCATTAGCACATCATCATTCATTAACCCAGCCACTAATGAAAAGCCACTCTTAATTGGCAATGGACAGATAAGGGCTAAATGAAAACACTAAATATAGAGGGGTCAGCTGTGTGTGTGTGTGTGTGTGTGTGTGTGTGTGTGTGTGTGTGTGCGTTTCCATTAATTCTCTAGATAAGGAGGAGGCCCAATAAACCTTTATTAGCTACTTAACAAGGACAGTTAGCCTGATAATAAGGATCAACACAGAAACCTGGTGTGATGAGCTTATTAACAACACACATACACACGCACACACCCCACACACGATGGGGAGTGAGAAGAGTCATTGAAATACCGCACATATGTTCGTTCGTATACAGTTTGTATATAATGTTTAATGTAACTATAGGCTATTTATCACAGTGCATACATGGTGTTGTATTGACAGTCTTTGTAAAAGAGATTTGATGTGGTATCAAATCTTTTTTTTTTCTCAAAAAGCTTTTTGAATAAATTCATAAATAAATCTGAAATAATCAGTCTCACGTGCGTGCGTACATGTGTTTTATGTGTTATATGTTGGAAGAATCACGAGCATGCGCATGTATGTGTGTTGATGAAAAAACATAAAGAGGCAGACTAACGTACATGTGTGCGGTGTGGTGGGGGGATTTCAAGTTAATCAGGGTGGTCCGCCTGTTTCATATGACAATAGGCCAATATTTAATATTAACTCAAATGTTCTCTCTCTCCTCAGCTGGGACGACCACTGAGCCCTCCCCTCCAGCCCCGCCTCCACCTGAGGCACAGCCAATAGAAACCAAGGCTCCTGAGGAGGAAATAGATGTCACGGATGATGACATCACAGCAGGTAGGGACATAAAATACAACGTTTAAAAGAGCCTCATTTAATTACTAGATTTTGTGTTAAGATGTAGCAGGTGTAACGTATTTTTTCTTTATAGGAACCTTTTAAAGTAATTTATAAACTATACCTATAAAGCTGATCCTTGATATAAAGACGTGATGTCAGACCTGCCATCAGGAGCTCATGTTTATGTCTGAATTAGTATAGCTCTTTATGAGTAATTATCTGTATTTAGGGGAAATGTATGTATGTACACACTTCAACTCATATATGACAGTATAAAAACCAGTTAGAAAATATACTTTAATCATTAGTCATTGGCATAACTACACTGACAGCTCAGAGTCTTCACTCATGACATGACCACACTTTTTAAGTGCCGCTGTTGGTTGAAAACCTTTGTTTTGTTCATACTGGAGAGGCTGTCTGAATGCAGTTTAAACCTTCGTGCCACAACATTAATACAAACATATAAGACTACTATAGGACACTGTACAAAATATTATAGGAAATCTGGAAAGCTTGCACTGCTCATGATAATTGAAACAAAACCTAATTATTAACCAGTTGGTTGAGGTTGAGGTGCATGTCATGTACGATGTCCCCCCTTAGTGATGGGCCCGTGTGTGAATGACATGGTCGCATAGATTGTTGCCAAAGCTCAGACTGTTTTTTGTGCCTATGCATTGAAGTATCCATTATCTGTCCTGCATAGAGCTGCACCTGGGGACTTCAGAGTTTTTCTTAGGGAATTCATTGCTCATATGGGCAATTACAGGAGGAACATCCTGCCTGATGGTGATTTCTATTGGATTTTTGTGCCACTCAGGGACTATCCATACCAAGCACCATATTCCAGCAGAATGTAGTTTGTACCAGAACACTCTATGCTGGCATCACAGTACGTAATGTCAGCCTGATAATGGCCCGAATGTCGGGAATGAAAACGGAGCGTTGGGCGCATCATTTGGTTGATTTTATTCTGTGTAGGGTGTCATAGTGGAAGATAGACAATCTGGGACACCTCACAATAGCCCAACAAAAGAGTCTTTTGCCTTCCCATGACTAGATTAACAACTCCTATGATGTATTTTATGACATTGACCCACAACTGCCTTGCACAACTGTAAACATGGTGAAACAGTATGTTGTTGTTGCTGCTGTCAGGTGGAACAGTGACGTCGGTCCAAGGCACCTTATCAATCACTTATGTACGTGACACAAGTCGTGACAGATGGCAAGCTCTGATTGGTCGGGGTCCAACATGTAGTCTGCCGTGTCTGTTGGCCAAGTCAGAGCAAAAATGTGTGACTCTGACACAGTGACCATCTCAAAAAGCAAAAATATTGTGCATTCCAATCTCAGCATTAGGGACAGGGTGAGTCAGTTGAGGATGTTCAACATCTTATCAAAGATCAAAAATGACTTAATCATGTCTTAAAGCAACTTCTACTGTTCACATTTCACCTTAAAGTTACTGTGAAATACAGTAATAGTTTAAGGGTGTTTTGAGGTATAAAATGAAAGGATCATTTTCCCCAGTGACCTGTTGAGCCTCATGTGGTTTGATATAAGAAACATTAAAAACCCATTCATCATTTATGTGTTTTGCTCTGGTGACTGAATGTAGGTGAGTCATAGTGTGTGTGTGTGTGTGTGTGTGTGT